>OZ023208.1:35527003-35591525 GCA_963995525.1 Escarpia spicata | reverse complement strand
ATGTATACAGTGTATATGACCGGCCGCCAGATGTTGACGGGTCACTACCACTCTGTCCGTTCACAACGACACACTCACGCCATTGATCCATTCCAACGTCGGGCGACGTCCGGCATTAATCCAGGTACGTTTTATGTCAATTATATTGTCAAGCGCCTACACTGTTACAACTAATGGTTGCTTTGAGCTAACATCTTTACCTTCAGACCTGCCTACCCCAAAAAACATCCTGTCAGTAAATCCATCTTCCCATTTACACTGATTTTCAGGAATATAGGCTTCCTGTCAGTAATTCAGAACTGTCTCAGATATTGGTCGCCGGGGGGGGGGGGGGGGGTAGCGAAGGGTCAAAACCATTAGTTATGCTGTCACCCTAACATCACCTACACTCTAGCCTACTACTCCTCAACTCAATAATGATAAATGATACACGGGGGGGGGGGGGGTAGCCGATGGACCAAAACCATTAGTTACGCCGCTGTAATCTGTAATCAACATCAGCCAACACTCTAGTCTAACCTACTCAACCCTAGAATGATAAATGATAGACGGGGGGGGAGGGGGGTAGTGACAGGTCAAAACCTTTATACTTACGTTGTCACCAACATCAGCCAACACTCTCTATCTAACCTACTCAACTCTGGAATGATAAATGATAGACGGGGGGGTGGGGTAAGCGACCGACCAAAACCATTACATCACACTGTCATCGACATCGTCATCGCCTACGGCTACACTCTAGTGACTGTATGATAGGCTGTAAAGGATAGACTAAACTCCTCAATAAATACACTAACTTAGTCTTAGTACAGTCAGTTGGCCTAACACTACAAGTACAACACTCACTAAATTTTGGCATTACACGTTTCTTTTCGGTTGGCGGTGGCGTCGTTTCGCTGTCATCCATCATTTCGTGCAGCGTGACTTCGTTTTGTTTGATCGCGGAAATGCCAATTTGTCATAACGTTGTTTCTTATTGGTTAGATTACGACCAGACTCGGCGAATGAAAAACCATGTCACAACATGCTGCATACATATACTTCCACCTGTTGATTATAGTGGAAACAAAATTTTAGTGATTGGCAAACATGGTGACAGTCCGTAATATTTTCATCCCTCGCCGTAATACCGTAATTTGAGGTGACTTTCCGGAATGATTCCGGACAATCCGGAATGGTAGGCAGGTCTGTTACCTTTAGCTTAGTAATTAGAGTCCAATAAATTCAGGTATTAATGTGTTGAGCTGGTAGTTTATGATCGCTACCTTCTTTGATGACGATTTTCGGGCCTGGACTCGGACTATCGGGGCACAAAACTAATCATAACAGTTTGTAGAAATAACGATAGACGCAAAAGTACAACTTGTTTTGTGAAATTTACTTACTTATTACTGTTTAACGTGGGTTCTTCTGTTATTTCTAAGCTTATTAAGACTAAAGCACGTTTTGACAAACACATATTTACTAAGCGCACACAGTAGGAAGATTGTACACAAAACACGAATCGGCTTTCAGTCCAACGAAAGTCACAAAGCACTAACTAGGTATCAGTAAACGAAACCAACTGTCAACATCCCCGTTCGTCTTAAGAACGAATGTTCGCATCAGAGGGCATAATCCTTGTGCCATGCAGGTGGCTTAATCAGACGGCCACTTCTGGTTGTTACAGTCTGAATAACGTTATCATCGGCTGATCGCACACTGCTGTCGGTTTTCATTTCCTGATGATCGACAGGAACGGATCGCACTGTGGTATCGTCTTGATTCAGCGGATCATCCGTAGTGATCGGATTGTCGACTTCTGTCGTTGTGTCATGCTTACGATTTCGACGTAACACTTCCCCTTGGGAAATAACACTATACGAACGATCGGTTAGTTGTTTATACACCTGTGCGTCTTTCCACTTTCGTTTGTGAGATGTGAAGTCTCTCACTAGTACCGGGGTACCTTCTTTGATCGGAGGTAAGTCTCGCGCATGTTTGTTATAGTGGTACTGGGTCCTTCGGAGTTTCCTCTCTTTCTCAGTACGGCTCTGTTTGTCATCGGTTCGACCACAGTCCAGCTGCGGTATGATAGATCTTGTGGATCTATGTAACAGTCTCTGTATTGGGCTTGTTGTCATACCAGGTGTGATCGAGTTTCTGTATTCTAACAGCGCAAGTTGCGGATCTGCAGCTCGTTTCAATAGTCTCTTCGCCAGCTTAACACTTGACTCTGCTTTCTCATTCGACTGGGAGTGATATGGTGAGCTGGCTGTGTGCAGGAAATCCCACTCAATGCTGAAGACAGCAAATTCACGTGCGGAGAATTGAGGCCCATTGTCTGAGTGTACAATTTCCGGTATTCCCAGTCTCGCAAAGCATCTCTTGCAGATCTCGATCACTTCCCTTGCTGACAGATCGTTCAGTTTCTCAAATTCGAAGTAGTCTGAGAAGTAGTCTGTGATCAATAAGTAGTTGATCGACTTGTGGGTAAATAAGTCCATTCCCACTTTCCTCCACGGTTGATTTGGTATGGCGTGGCTATGCAAGGTCTCTTTCATCTGCTCTGGAGCATCTCTTCTGCAAGCCTGACAGTGAGCATTCTGATGTTTCACATCTACTGCCATCCCATGCCAAAACATGGTCTGTCTCGCTCGACGTAGGGTTGCTTCTACCCCTTGGTGGCTTACATGCAGACGTTTCAGCATCTCACGACGCATACTTGTTGGGATTACCAATCTTGGTCCCTTGTAGACAACACCACCGAAAATCGCTAGTTCGTCTCGAAATGTCCACCATGGCCTTACTGATTCTGGCACGTCGGCTACGTCTTTCGGCCAGCCATTCTTGATGACTTCCGATAACTCTTGTAGGAATTTGTCACGTTCCGTCTCCTTCTGTATCTTGACATACAGCGTGCCTGTCACTGGACAGTCTCTGACTTGATCGATCGTCTCGAATTGTCGACACTGAGACTCGTGCTGTTGTAGTTGAAACACGTGTTCTCGTGCGGCTGGTTCTTCAGGCTTTTCGCAGTTACGAGTGTGACGCGACAACAAATCAGCAAAGATCTGTTCTTTGCCTGGTCTCCATGTCACTGTGAATGCATACCTCTATAGGGCTAGCATCATCGCTTGTATTCTCTTGGGAGCTGCAAGCAGTGACTTGTTCATGATCGATTCCAGTGGACGGTGGTCCGTGTGAATAGTCACATTCGGGTGGCCAAAGATGTATTGGTCGAACTTGTTCATGGCGAATACGATCGCTAGGCACTCCAATTCTATTGGCGCATAGTTCGACTCACTCTTGCTCAAAGACCTCGATGCGTAAGCAACCGGTTTCTCTTCCTGCATTAACACTGCACCAAGTCCGGCTGTACTGGCGTCTGTCTGGATTACGATCGGCTTACGGCTGTCGTAATACTGCAGAAGTGACTCTGACGTGAGCATTTGTTTCAAAGTCTCATACGCAGTTCTCTGGTCTACTCCCCAGCAGAACTCTTTGTCGGGTAGATTCAACAGTCTACGCAGTGGCTCACTCTCGGCTGATAACTTCGGCAGGAACTTGGCCATGTAGTTCACATGTCCTAGGAAACGTCTCACTTCCTCCGAGTTTCGGGGCGCTTCCATCTCTTTGATTGCACACACCTTCTTGGGGTCCGGTTTCACATCTCCTGGCGTAAGGATGTGCCCGATGTACGGAAGTTCTGTCATGTGAAATCTGCACTTCTTCTTGTTCAGCTTCAGTCCACATTCACTAGCTCGTTTGAGGAATTTTCTAAAATTGTCATCATGCTCTGCTCGACCTTTCCCGTATATCAGTATGTCGTCCGCCACAACTGATACACCTTTGAGTCCTTCCAAGGCACTCGAGAGTCTCCTCTGGAACTCTTCTGGTACGGTCGAGATACCAAATGGCATTCTCTTCCATCTGTATCTGCCGTAGCGGGTCCAGAATGTGGTTAGATGACTTGTTTTCTCTGACAATTTCACTTGTAGGAATCCATCCTTGGCGTCACATAAGCTGAACATTTTGGCTTCCGCCAACTGGGGCAGTACTTCATCGATGTCTGGCATCTGGTAGTGATTTCTTTTGAGCGCTAGATTCAGGTTTTGAGGATCAAGGCATAGACGGACGGTTCCGTTCGTCTTCCTTACTGGTTGTAAGTGACTGATCCATGGAGTTTGCGATTCTACCTTCTCGATGATACACTGCTTTGTTAATGTATCTAACTTGGTTTTGACCTCTTCTTTCATGGAAAGAGGGATCTTCCTCGGTCTCACTTGCACTGGTGTAATGGACTCGTCTAGCTCAAGGTCATATTCATCCGCAAACATCCAATACCCTTGAACACGTTTTCAAACTCCGCAAGAATGTTCTCGAGTGGCTCGTCTGCCACCATGTGAACAGAGTCATTCACTGTGATGACATTGAGATCAATGCACGCTTTTAGTGATAGTAGACTATGTTGTTTCGTCTCCATCACCAAAAAGTTCAGTGAATGTTTGTCATTCTTTTTGTCTGTTACTGTCATGGTACACCAACCATCTGGCGTAACTTTGGAGTCGTCATACATCGTTATTGCTTGTGTTGATGCGGTCAGTCGCGGCTTGCCCATCTTTTAACATAATCTCGGCGGGTCAACATGTTGCATTTTGCCGCCGTATCTAGCTGAAATTCAAGGTTTCTCTTAACCTTGCCGTTCGCTACTGGTACTGTCGCGATCATCTTCCGGTCACATGTCGATACGTGTATGCAGTTCGTCGATTCGTCAGACGAATAGTTCCTTTCTTGCTTGGAAGTCCTCACTAGGTTTGCTTTCTCGTTTCTCACGGTTCTACTTCTGCAACATTTTGCGAAGTGATTCACCTTTTTGCACTTGAAGCATTCCTTCCCGTATGCTTTACATTTTCTGGGAGGGTGGTGTTCACCACACTTACTACAGTTCTCAGCATTTGGCTTCATGTGAGCACCACTTTTAGACTTGAAGTTGTTAGCATATCGGCGCGACGCGGATTTTATAGCATGAACCGACTCCGTCTGGTTTTCATACAACGTCCCTCGCGGCTTCCATCGCTCGTCAAGTAGCTACAGCTTCGTCTAACGAGAACTCTTGACGTTCAAACAGACGTCTACGAACCCTGTCGCTTTCAACACCGAGTAACAATGCTTGTATCATCATTCTGTCATATTGTTCTTTGTTACCAAGCTTGCAGTCTCTCGCTACATTGTGTAACGCTGTGACGTATTCATCGATAGTCATTTGGCCCTGCTTCAGCGTCAGCAGTTTATGTGTGGGGCGCAGAATTGATCGTATTTCTCAACCACTTTGTCATATGTGTCTTTGTCTACTTCTATCTCCCATGTGAACGACTCATATATGTCATTGCCTCGCTGACCTATTGTTCTCAGAAGCAATGCAATCTTGACAGGATCAGCTTTGTCTACTCCACGAGCGGTTGAGTCGTTTATGCAGTGTGTCTACTGTACAGTAAGTAATATAATAGAAGAGTGCGCAACATTTGTCGGCGTTCGCAATGACCGCTCGCCGTTCAACATCTGTATCGTTACAATGCGACGGCAAATCCAACTTCCACGAACACAATCATATCCCCAAATGAATGAACTTTCACAGGACTTGTCCTTTACTCAACATAACATTGTACGTATTGTCGAAAGTGGTCATTAATCACGGCACAAATCCGATACTACCAAAAAAGCCGACTCGCGTATGGTCGCGTGAAGTTTTAATCGAAAACGAGACGCGACACACGCCTTTTTGAAAATATTCTACCCAGCGAAATGCCAACAACGTCCCCCGTTGGAGTGCTCCTACCGCTAGCGTGATCATGTACTTCACTTCTGTATAATCAGAAAACACAACAACAATTAATTCATCAGGATACACAACATGTTGGTGAGTTGTAATAATTAAGGAAAAAAAAAAATTATGCTGTGGAAGTTAAATGTAGTGTTTTATAATATGGGATATATATATATATATATATATAATATACATACATATATATATGTATGTATATATATATATATATATATAATATATATATATATATATATATATATATATATATATATATATATATGTATATATTTCAATAGTTAAGAAAAAATTTAAACATTTACAAATGATTCAGCAAAATGCATGCTAAATATATTGCTGTTGGCATTTCGCTGGGTAGAATATTTTCAAAAAGGCGTGTGTCGCGTCTCGTTTTCGATTAAAACTTCACGCGACCATACGCGAGTCGGCTTTTTTGGTAGTATCGGATTTGTGCCGTGATTAATGACCACTTTCGACAATACGTACAATGTTATGTTGAGTAAAGGACAAGTCCTGTGAAAGTTCATTCATTTGGGGATATGATTGTGTTCGTGGAAGTTGGATTTGCCGTCGCATTGTAACGATACAGATGTTGAACGGTGAGCGGTCATTGCGAACGTCGACAAATGTTGCGCACTCTTCTATTATATTACTTACTGTACAGTAGACACATTGCATAAACGACTCAAGCGCTCGTGGTCTACTCTACCTGTCGCCACGAGAAATTGCTGGAATGTTCGTTTGAACCGCTTCCACTGTTCCGGCAAATTTCCACCTTCTGTCAGAGGATCCGGAGCCAACAGTTTGTCCATCGCTGCTTCGTCTATAGTGTAATCATATAAAAACAAGCTTATCGACTACTGCGCCAGACGGCGATTTGATAGAAATGTATTCATACCCGAGTTGTAACGTTAATTGTAATCATGTGGAGATCTAGTTACATTAACTGATAAGGGCACGACTTACGTTTATCAAAGACACGACGATATCAGCATCTACACATCTAACGAACGTTTGTGAGCCACCCACGTGTACAATTTACGATAGGATGAGCACAGTGGCAACTGTGACGTACAATTTACATGATCGTGTTTATGATGTTATTATCATAACATATGTTACATGAATATATCTGATCATGTGTCTATTGTGCAAATCCTAGCTAAACATGTACCCTTGTAGCTAAACGTTGTCCATCTAAATCATGAACATCTTCTATGACAAATATGGCAATGTTATACAAAAACACAATCATAAAATCACAATCTTGACACATTATTCGTTCTCATATTGAGTTCCTGAGGGTTTAACTACTAGTCAGATTTACAATGTTAACATTTGTACTTTCGTAACTTTTTGGGGAGATTTGCAAACCTATACATTTTGGGAAACGTTATGATATATGGCTGCCCTAAGAGGCGTGGGGACCTCCATTGAAAGCTCTGGAATAGACGATGCCTGGATCGCAGCTGATGTGTACGGTTCTGCGACAACTAGACAGATCCCGAAGTGTGCACACTATAAGCGCTCCCTGTCTGCCCACATATGCTCATATATGAGATGGCTCTGGAGGAGTTCTTCAAGGACAACCCACACTTGAAGGACTCGTGTCTGGAGGCAACAACTGAGATTGAAGATGCCTGCTCAGAGGTGAGCTAACACACCAAGGCTGAATATGTGAAACGTGCCAACATCCATCTACTCCAAGCCTTGGCCGACGATGATGTCGTGAAGAAGTTCCAGGAGTGGGAGGCACAGGTATCCGAGAATGCTATGCTGATGTACCTGCATCAGATGTAGATGATCCTGTTCTGTGTAGCAGTATCCCGTAACGCAGACCTAAACGTCCATCTTGAAGCAGGAGAAGAATTGAGCAAGCTGTTCTTTGCTATTGACCAAATAAAGTACAAGATACTCTGGCCACGTTACATAGCTGACCATGCACGCATTCAAGGCTGACCACCCAGATATGTGGAAGGAATTAGAATTAGACAGCATATCAGTTACCAAGACTGCCACCCCATTTGTCTCCATTGGGGTAGATCATTCCTGTGAACATCTGTACAAGCTCATGAAGGTTCATACTGGTCTAATCGGAATCTCCAACAATGCCAATGCAAGACAACGCTTCTTCCTAGCTTCTCCCGAACTGTCGTGCATGGCAAGCGAGTTCAAGGGTCAGTTCAATGGCAAAGACAACAAGGCTATCGACGAGAGTGGTCAAGCGGGAGCATGATGTCATCAACAAGATCAAGGCTGCCATAATGAGTCATGGCAATCCATTCGCAGTTGAAGGTCGCATGCTATTCAACCTGATTACTCGTGCATACATTCCATGCGAATACTTTCCACAGATCCTGAACATGGGCGAGAGTGGACAGAAGCTGTACGAAGACTATGTGGCAGAGAGGATAAATGGGACTGTCAGCCTGTGGGCACCTCTCAAGAAACAAAACAACAAGATATACATGTCTGGCAGCAAGAGGCTTGCAGTCAAGATCCGTGACAAGACAATAGATATGCGGGAAACCAAGGACATATATGGCAGACTGATGTTCCTTGCCCGGTCAAGCAGAAATATTGACCAGAAGCACTGCATCAGCAACTATGAGTTCACCCTGACGCAAAGGGCACTGTTTGCTCCAAGCGGCTCAATGTTGCCAGGCAACAACAAGTCCAAGCTCATCCATGTCCCTGAACAGTTGGCAACAACATAAACTCACACCGATCACTCTTTGACGGCTACAAGCGAGACGCATGTTAATGTACCAGATGATGTAGCCTTGGACTTGGCATCTGCTGAAGTCGATGCATGTTCCTGTCTAAGTAGGAAGACTGCGATGGTTGTCCAGAAACTAACGAAGAAGAAAGCAACCATGCTGACAGTGAAGGACTCAGTGATAGTTTCATTAACAAAGTGATGGACCTCACAAGAGGCTATGATGAAATAATTCTAGTCTTTGATACTTACAAGGTGGATTCACTGAAGAGCACAACCAGGGAGAAGAGACATGGAGGGAATTACCCAATCCAGTATCAAATCCGAGATGATACCAGCATAAAACACATCACCACAAGCCGTTTCCTATCCCATGACCAGACGAAAGGTGATCTCACAGAGTACCTGGCTGAGAAAACTGTACAGTACAACCGATATTTTCTGAAGCAGGTTATCACTTCAGCATCTGGACGAACAAGGAGCAAGAAGGACATTCACTTTGAAGACAACAACCATGAGGAAGCAGACACATTAATGATCTGTCAGGCTGTCTTGGCAACACAAAAGAGCCCAAGGGAAGATGTTTAGCTGATGTTCTTCTTCTCGCCAGACACTGATGTCCTTGTGCTCATCATAGTTAATTATGATCTGCTGCCGATGAAAATCTCGATGGCATCAGGCGTGCTGCCGATTGAACCATTCTGGACAACTCAAGGTGCAGAAAGGGCCAAGGCATTGCAGGCATTCCATGCCTTCTCTGGGGCCGACAATACAGGGAAGTTTACAAGAATAGACAAGGCTACATGGTTCAGAAGACTGAAGATCAGCAGTCTACCGTGGCTAAATTCGTACGCGCTGCATATTGGAACAATATGCAGCGCGGTATCCAGATCAATAGCATTCCAGAACAGCGATAGCACCTTTTCTGTAAAGACATGGCGAGAGTGACAAGCTACCACAATTGGGGCGCTCAGCCAGCACATATTGAGAGTACAGTTGCAGGCTAGAGTGTGGGGCCAAGGCCAACACAGCTCAGCAGGTGTTGTTGGACCCATTGCAGAATGGCTACCACAAGACTGCTGATGGACAGCTGACGCTAACCACAATTGACATCTTTCCAGTATCCAAGACCATCATTGAGATGATACGATGCCAATACAAAGGAGACTGTCCATCACAGAGGTGTTCCGTTCCTGCAAATGCAAGGACTTGCAATGCACAGATATCTGCTTCTGTAGCACACATTGTGAGAATGACGATGATTCACACTTTGAAAATCGTGTATCCGATGACGATAGTGATGACTAATGTGCAGTATACCGGGTCACAACAATATTATAACAAACCAGACATATATTTGATATACATGCAACTGTGTAGTGATGCTGGTATGATAGTTATAAGATGTTAATAAATGAAAATATAGGCACATACTTGTTTCCAATGTACACATGTGTTTATACGATATGCTACATGTATATTATTCAGTCATAACAAGTATAACTGTCATAAACGAGTAATTTCGTTATGCTTAGGTGACTGTACTTGATCCTATTGGATTCCTTGCCCCTCAGTATGTAGGGTTAGCCACCAAAATCAAAAGACTGAGTGCTTTAACAGCTGATATATTGAGAAATACAGGTTTTCAGTGTCCACCATTATAAAAATTCAAGATGGCCGCCAAATTTACCTTTAAAATGTAAACATTGGTTTTCAGATTCTTTATATTTCCAAAAATGCATAGGTTTGCAAATCTAAAAAAATGGACGAAAATGCATAACAAACCTGACTATACCGTTGGTCTACATATAGTTAATCTACCAGTTGGATTATTTGATGTTTCGTTCACAAAAGCTTAGCAAGATAACAGCATACAGTGCTTATCAAACGGAAACCAAATCATTATTGAATCATTGTTATGAAACTGTTGACCAAAGATTTCCATGCTATATATTTTACCCGTGGACACTATATTTGTTTATATTTTTCTTGCCATTTATGTTTAATTGGGAAAATCTACTGTCTAGGCCGTAGGTGACATTTTAATCCGTGTGGAGGTTTTATTGCGTGGAAGAAAAATACCCTGTCACCCGGATGTCACGACTTCTAAGATAACGACTTCTAACTTTTTATGTGATACGTTATTTGCTTATCCAGTTTAGAAAGGTCAGACATATCAATATTAAATTTTTATAACTTTACTACAAACTTATCTGCCCGCCGCCACAATGAGACATTTGATTCTAGCTTTGATCACAGTTTTTAACACTGTTTCCCGTTGACAGACCCAATGATCTAAGCATGCCACGTCAAAGTGGCGCGTATTCCCCAAAAAGAGTCTGTTCTAAAGACTCCGTGGATTAAAACTTGTTTCAAGACCCTAGCTGACACACAAGGTTCAAAATATTCTTTTCATATTGAACATATGTCGACATTCTCGCATTTGAATGCAAGTATGCTTGACACTTTATAATTTTCAGTTTTGATGTTGGCCACTGGGTGTTTTATACCTACTTTCAAAACACTACCGTAATGTGTTCGACCGTATGTGTGTGTTGAACATCCAACTCCGGAGCTGCATGTAGGGTGCTGCTACATCGCCGCCAAGCCGAGCAGCGTTTCTGTGTTCCCTGTGACATACTTCGTGCGTTTTGATCCCAAAATAAGGCTATTTAGCAAAACAGGTAGATGAAATAAATAGCGGTAAACATCGCCTATCAGCCGATAGATCGGCGGAATAGGGTTAAAAGCACTATTCTATCGGACAAACCGGTACATGTACAACTGTTTACGCCCACGTGCCTATTCAGACTGAAAATGTCTGCTTATGCGATACACACTGTTGTTCAAGTATTGAATCACTCATTCCTACACATACACCAACCATCACAGCATTACACAATGTAAGAACGAAGTGTTTAATTTCAGGTTGTACCAGTAGACAAAGTGGCAGCGAGAGAATACCGAGAGTGACAGGAGGGAAGGTATGGAAGCTTGCAGTAATATGTTATTGAATAGTAAACGAACAATTTTTCGAGGAGGGAGAAGGGAAAGGGGGATATATGGAGGAGAGAGAGAGAGAGGTGAGAAAGAAAAGAGAGAGAAAGAGGGAGAGAGAGAGAGGGAGGGGAAAGAGAGGGGGGAGAGAGAGAGGGCGGGCACGAAGTAGAGGGGAGGGGGGGGAGAAAGGCAATGTATATAGGCGTGAAAGAGAAATTGGATGAGAGGGGTGGAGAGGGACAGGGGGCAGGAGATGCAGATAATGAGGGAACAGGGAGGAAGGACGGAAGGGAGGAAGGGAGATAGGGTAGAGGGACGGATCGAGTGGGTGAAGTTAGGAATGGGGAGATAAGGATGTACAGAAAGAGAGTAACACATAGAAAGATTCAGAGAGGGTAGCAGCGACAGTGTATGTGACAGTAACAACAAAAGAGACTGGAACTGGAAACGAGAGAAACGAATGTACGCCCGCAGACAGGTTGTGAAACACAATGATAATTTAAGGCATACACTGTGACGGTGACAGGCAGAGATACAGAAAAAAATTTACCACAACACGAGATAGTGTGTGAAAAAGTGCGACTGAATGAATCTGAGAGCGTCTTATGGCAAACAGTTATGAATTATAAGAATTACATTGTGCATAATGGTGTTTTCAGATGGATGCATCAAACGATGAACACAGTTGCAGCGTCAAGAGTTGGCTTAGAAAGTACTTTTTGGAAGGTAAGAACATGTATACTAATTTTGCAGCAGGCTATCATAATCATACCATCATATTATATATAACTCTAACTTCGGCCATAGCTGATTCCAACCACAGCTATTTTCTTATCCCTTGTGTGATGGATGTAGCATGAATTCCTCCTATTAACAAAAATGCAGTTAATGGTATAACATCACCCGTTGGCTAACCTACTATATGCAGAAAGGCATAATTTCGAAAATTCATCTTTTGATGTTGACCTTGTTTAACCTTCACTCCACAGTGAGAACACCACTTTACAACTCCGTGCCATTCCTCATTCTGACGGGGATACAATATGCTTTCAAACTGTATGTAACATGACCTAGTGTATGTAGACAAAGTAGCTGCCCTACCATTGTAAGTGTAGAACTTGTGTGGAGTGACGTAGTTATGAACATTCTTCGTTTCATGGTTACCTTGTTTAACGTTCACTCCACACCTACTGCATCACGTGATAGCTCCCCGTCGTATCCCATTTGTACGGGGAGACAGTTGGCTTTCCAACGGTATACGAAATTGCCATGAATAGATAAGTAAACTAGATATATGCAACCATTTACACTGTATGACGTTTGCTGGATGACACAATTTCGAAATTTATCACTTGACGGTGACTCTGCGCCAGTATAGACAACTAGTATATCAACGAACAGCAAAGAACATTTATTAACGCATCAAACAGTGCGCGTAAACATGCCGGAGAGCGAGACCAGTAACGTGACTCGCGTGAGCCGCAATCCCACAGATCTACATATATGGATATGACGATAGACTGGCGCGACCACTTTCCTTTAAGTCCTCTTCTATTCTAAGCAAATTATAGTAAGTCAACTGACTATTAATTTTGTGATAAACAATTAAACACAATGTAAAGATGCAACAATTAACACACAAACTGTTTATGAAGTGACATAGTCTTGTAAGTACTTGGGCTTGACACGTCTGCGGACAGGTCGTGGAGTGTCGGCCGGTGTGTCGATTTTAGCTACGACTTCGTCAGTTGGAGTTGGTAGGACGGGTACCTCCAGCGGAGTAGCGATCGTCAGCGGAGTCTGAGGGGCCTCGTCGAACGAGACCACCGGGGCGTCTTCATCGGACTCGATATCACTGCCAGTGTCGTGATGGGGCGGTGGGGCTACGGTAGTTGGTCTGGAATTGGGGACTAAGTAGCACTCCGAGAGTTTCACCTTGTATGATGATGCACGAAGCTGGTGGCCGCTGAATTTTCGAATGAAACACCAGCGGTCTTCGACGGAGGTTACTAAATATCTGTCCCTCGCTGATGACTTGTTGCGATCGGATGTTATGTATACCAAGTCACCAACGTGGATTGTGTGTGTAGAAGCTTCTCTACCACGGGGGGCTTTCGCGAGTTCACTGTGAGGGTGGTTCCGTTCCCGCGACTGTTGTTGTTCCGTGATGAGAATGCGGTCAGCGATAGGTAGCTGCGCATTAGTGAACTGATCTCTCTGGAACCACATTTCTCGTGCCGAAAGGCCTCGGCTGCGGATTCGCGAGTTGAGCCGCGAGGTAGCGACTGATAACAGTAGTGGGGAAACAGTGCCGCCGCCTGGCTCTTGTCGGAGTATTTCGTCCTCCACTTCCGCCACTGCCTTCTCTGCCACCGGATTTTTTTTGGCGTTTTTGATTCGACCGATTTCGATACTGATGCCCAATCGTTGTAGTGTTGGGTCATCTACGAGAGCGATGAATCCGGGTGCGGGATCCACCCGAACGACAGCTGATGGTCCGTCAATGGGGCGAAGTTCCATGCAAAGACGGGCGAGACTGTCACGCAAGGCGTCGTGACGTTCGTTCTCTATAACACACGTAGACGTGTAGCTAGTCACGGTTTCGCGTACGACGAAGATTAGTTGACGATTGCGTTTGATCACGTCGGCTGCAAACGAGATCCCAACGGCGTCGGGTGCGTCAGTTGAGGTCTGCTCAGTGAGCGTTGTAGGGACCTTTTTCAGCGATGCACACACATGGCACATGTCGGTTACGCGCTCGATTGTGCTGTCCAAATCTAGCGCGAAGAAACTGCGACGCACTACGACTTTTAGTTGATTTTTGGATGGATGACTCAACTTCAGATGTATCGCAGTGAGTAGACCATCCAGTACCTGGCGAGGTACGACAATTAGTTCTCTGGATGGTGCGAATGGCACGTCTTGTCGGACCACAACAACGCCGTCGCGAGCCAGTGTTGAGGTAGTTAGGTATCGCTTAACGTCTTTGATGTTGGTTAGTTTCTTTGATGGGCGAGTGCCTTGTTTCAAGTGGGCACGGACGCGGCGCAAGTCTGGGCATTCTGCTTGTGTTGATAACCAGGCCGACCTACTCGTGAATGGAAGGCGAGCAGAGCCGGATACGATGTCTTCGACGCTGATGCTACCGACGACGGACTCTTCGATACGTGATATGAATGCGCATATCTGGCAACGCGGCTCCATGCATTCCGGCGCGTTTCGGCTGGCAAAGTCGGACGGCACATTCGCGGCTCCCGAGAGATGGCGCAGAGTGACTTGATATCTCGAGACGATCGTCAAAAACGAAGTTACGCGTGGGCTGGAGGAGAATTCTCCGCGGCATAATTTGTCGATTGCCTGGACGCATGGTTTGCTGTCCGTGAGAAGGCACGGCTTAGACTTGGACTGGATTATGTACGGGCTGAAGTGCTTAACTGCGGCTGCAATGCCGAGCGCTTCGATCTCACATGGTAGCCAAGTCACCTGGTGCTTTTTGAGTTTAGCACTGAAGAATCCTGCAAGGAGGGTTTGACCATTGCGTGATACGTACAGAGTGGCACCGATACCGCGCTGTGTGACGGATCCGTCGGTGACGATCCACAATTGGTCATCAGGTCTTGGCAAGGTGATTGACCTGTTAGTTGACAGGGCCTTCTGGGCTGTACAGAACGCCTCGTGGAGGTTTTCGGACCAGCTTATCGGCTCCTGAGACTTCTTCCCCGCGATGTGTGATTCGAGAGGAGCGAGCACCTTGGAACTCTGCGGGATGACACGTCCCAGTACTTTGAAAGCGCCAACGAAGGAACGCAGCCCGAGAACGGTCTGTGGTGGTACACATGACGACAGTGTTGTGATACGATGGGGGATGGCGCGTATTGTGCCTTGAGACCAAACCCAACCCAGAATGGTAGTAGATGTGGGGCAAACGCGTGTCTTCTTCGCCGACAGACGTAGATCGCATAGATCAAGGGCATCGAGAACGCGACCCCAGTTGTCTAGAAGTTCTTCGGGTGAGTTTCCTCCGCAGTACAAGTCATCGGCCAGTTTGGCCACAACTCCGTCTTGCAGAAGGTCGCCTAGTACTCTGCACATCAGTTCTTCAAGTGCGGTCTCAGAACCGGGCATCCCCATAGCGCATCTGGTGTAGACACGTACTCCACGGAATGGTGTTGCCACTCCACAGAATTTCATTGACTCCTTCGCTAGGGGGATCTGATAGAAAGCACTGGTTAGATCAGACACCACTATGTATTTCCAGCACGCGATCTGGCGGAGGGTAGAGTCAACATCTGGCATGAGTGACGGTTGTGGTTTACTGTACCTCCCAACGTCTGAGAAGGCAGTAACTAGCCTCGATCCTCCATTCGGCTTGCGAACGAGGAACGATGGGTTCAGGTACTCGACGGATATTCCGGCATCTTCCGGTCGTTGGAACACGCCAACCGCCTCCAGCTCGTCGAACTTCTCCTGCAGTTCGGTCAGTTTTTCGCGCGCGTATTGAGGACATCTTCCTTTGCGCTGAGGAGGCAGGACCGGACCCATGTTGACGACTGCCGTGAAAGGCCCCGCATGTCCATTATAGCCCACGATGCTCGGGTTGAAAACGGAGTCGTGTTGTTGATGTAGACTGCGGAACTGTCCTCGCATGCTCTCGGGTAGTTGTTTGTCGCAGTCCAACTCTATAGCTTCGGAGAAGAGGTCAGTGGTGTGGGCAATGTTACGAGTCTTCACAGCGGGTTCAGATTCGGTGTCACAGGTCGGTGACGCGACAGTGTGACGCACCTGACAAAAGTGTTCGTGGCGAGACAGCTTTAGTGGTCTGGGCAACGTGTTGACGAGTCGTATTTTGTTGCCGACGGCCTCAATGATTCCAGGCTTTGGCCAACCTTCGTTGTGTGGAGAGCTGCGTGGCTCGACTGCCAGAGTCTGGTCGTCTAGGGCCGTGGGCAACTGGAGCTCTACGAACTCACCCGGCCAAACCGTGGTAGATGGCGAGGGTGCGTGCAGCACGTATGCGTGAGCCCTGCGTACGGTGTGATATTGCTCGTTACCTGACGTTTGGAAACCGTACTGTATGACAGTGGTTTCACCGATTGTGATCTCGTGTCTGGCAGGACGAACGGATACGTCATTGGTAGACATGAACGGCGTGCCCGCGAGTACGTCCACGTCGAGATCTGCAACAACTAGCGCATCGAGTTCGAGGTCAGTTCCGTCGCGCGACAAGGTCAGGTGTGTTTCTCCGATAACGTTCAGCGGAGTAACACCATCAGCCTGCCTCGCTAGCTGTGAGCTTTTGCCGATTTTAGCTCCGATGCTTTTAGCGACTGCCTCTCTGATCATGTTTGTCTCCGCACCGGTGTCTAGTGTGAGTCGTAATGGATGATGTCGGTAAAATGACTTGAAAAATGGCGACGGTTTTGTGTTCACACGACATGCCACGGTCGACACGTCGCCAGTGCAGTCTCCGTCTCCAGCTGACTGTTCATCATCCGAGCCGTCGTCGCAGTCCACTCCGATTATATTGCGCGCTTTGGATAGGTACAACCGGTCGTTCTCAGGTAGGAACCTGCACTCGCTCAGGTAGTGCTCGTAGCTGGCACGACCCGCTTGCTTGCACAGTGGACACTGTTTGGCTCGCCGAGTGGTTGGGTTGCTTGCACTACGTTGATATCGACGAGATTGAGAAGAGCCAGACCGTTGGTTGGTGGTTGATTGTCGCATGACTTTTATTTCGGAGATAGCGGTTAGCTCATCAAGGAGAGAAGTTAATGCTTGCGATATCTCGGGTTTCAGACTTGCGAGTGTTCGGCTGCGTAATTCTGTCCCGTATCGTTGTTTCACTAGACGGGGTAGCTCAGGGTGGATTAGTTTGAGCCATTGGAGGACGATCATGTTCTCCAACGACGGGGATATGTCCTCGTTTGACGACGGTAACTCCAGGTGGTGAGATATGCCACCTCCCACGGCCAACAGGTTGTCCTCGACGAAAGCCATCAATCTCTGAAAGAGATCTTCATGACTTTCGTCCGCCTCCAGCTTGATTTCGGCGAAGTCGAGGAAGTGTGCGCCCGAGGATTGGAAGCCGAAATGTAAGCGTATTGCTTGCCAGATTGATTTTATAGAAACAGAGTTCTTTACGATTGTATTCCTCGATATAACGGGACAGAAATTGGCGATTTGGCCAAGCATTAGGTCAAGGTGCGTGACCTTTTGTGTGGCCGTACGCCGACTAGCCGCAGGGACGTTTTCGTCATCATCGCTTAGACCCCGCAACGGGGTGGAATTCGTCTTCTTTTTCCATTCGGATTGGTCAAGCAAAAATGTCGCGAAATTGGCGTCTAGCGATAGTGTGTATTGTATATTTTGTCGCCAGTTCTCAAACGACGTCAGAGTTTCATGCTTTGAGAGTGACCACTGCTTCGGTGCTCTCTGTGCCATGACAGTGACTGACGCTCCGGTTTATAAAGGTTCAAAGCTTTGCCAGTGTAACTTACGTACTCTGTCTCGTTGTGCCTTTTGTTTGGCTATAGTTACGAGTGTCACTTGTGAGGCGTTTCTTAGGGTACACTGCGAACAGTACCGCTGCCACCACGCCAGTATAGACAACTAGTATATCAACGAACAGCAAAGAACATTTATTAACGCATCAAACAGTGCGCGTAAACATGCCGGAGAGCGAGACCAGTAACGTGACTCGCGTGAGCCGCAATCCCACAGATCTACATATATGGATATGACGATAGACTGGCGCTGTTTGATTGTCGCTCCACATCTATTCCATCAACTGATAGCTCCAAGACATATTTTATTTTTGACGGGAGAAATGGTTCTTTCGCATAGTATATGATACGTACATATCTATGAAGTAGTTGCAGGGTAATTATAACGTTATTATTTTCGCGGTATTGCAAACAAAATCGAATATTCATCAGTTCACGCTACTTTGTTTGACCTTAGGTACCATACCAGGTAACACCTTCATGCCGTACCTCAGTTTGACGAGGAGACAATAAGCTATCCAAAAATATATATGACTTGGCCATCTTGTAGTTAAGTAAAGTATATAGTAAAGTATATATGCGACCATTGTAATGTTAAGACAATTGCGGAAGCGCACAATTTCGAAAATTCATCATTTGACGGTGACTTTGTTTGATCTTGGGTTCACGCTTACTGCACCACTTGGCAGCTTTACGACAGGCCTTGTTGAGACGGCGAGATATAGAGCATTCAAATGATATAACATTTGGGTGTGTGCAGGGGGAGCATTTAAATCGGTTCGATAGGTGGTTCTACCGCTCGCCTACTACCGTAGTGTTTTCAACAGAGTAGTGTTTTGAGCGTCCTACACCGGCATTAGGGTTATATGAACTATATAAAATATTAATTGCGGTGCTACTGCTTTTTCTCCCCCCTGATCCCTTGCGGGGAGGAGGGTCAATATCATCCGGCAGTGTTCGTTGACTCTGTGTTCACACCTGCCCTTTCGTGGTCTCCCTTCACACTCTCTCTCAATCTTAACTGTGGTCTTCCTAATCTCCTTCTACCACCCTCTTCTGGTTCTACAGATAATTAATGAACAGTTAACAGGCATTATTGGCTGGGTACGATGTGGGTAATATCCAGGAGCATAATGTCATGTGAATATAGTATTATGAAACGGTAATTCTGGCGTTGCGCCCTGTCTAAATGCGTTTAAACTTGCCCCGACGTTTGACAGGCCAACAGCTGCAGAAAGGCCAGAGCCAGAAGTTGGAGGAAGCCCTGCAACACGCACACTGGCACAAACGGTTCCTGGCGAGAAACAGACGTCTCGTAGCATTGCTGCTGCCGTGCAGCATCGCACAGTTCCTCTACTGGTCTACTTTCATCAGTTACGGGCGATGGGAATTGTATCCAGAAAGATACGAAATGTCCATCACCATGGTCATAGCTTCGATCCTATCTGGTAAGGCCACGGGGACGTCCAAGTGTGCTTGAGAAATAATTAAACTGTGAAGCAACGTTTAAACCGAATGTATGTAATGGTGTTGGTTTCGATTAGTTGAAGGTGTTATGTAAACTACGACTAGCAGCGAGTAGATACCATATGTCGTGGTTTGGCTTACATTGTCCACTGAAAACAATGATAAATAGATAGTACATATTGCTATAAAACATCAGTTTTAACTTATATAATATACGTATTTTTAAATTAGGCCCTTTATATTTTCGTACATTTTTATATTACTCAATATTTGTATTAAAGTTTATATAAATTTAGTGATTTCAAGAACAACCAGCATACTATTTGTATGACTTTTGCATAACATATAGACTGCACTGTACGTGTATCACGTGGGTACAGTTGTGGAACATTATAACAGTAGTATACAAGCTATCATTGCAGTGTCTCTACGACGGTCTGAACAATCGTAGAACTATGTTTTAGTGTTCATGAAATTCGGAGTTCGAACTTTATAACAGTAACGTTTTGCTAGCAGGTTTAATTGAATTAAACGTGTTATATCGTAAACATAAATAATTGTTTGAAAAAATTGTAGTTGTTTGTGCATACATACATAGGTAATTGGGTGTATCGAAATACAAACGGTGTCTGCGTGCATTTGTAGATGCGTGTATTAGTAAGCTCGCTCCCAGGCGCGGGGTCATTGGGTGCGTTCGCCCCTGCTCCGGCTGAGGCAGATTAATTCAATGTCACCATATCGTTTTTATGTGCCGAAATATGTCGTCAATAATGGAGTGTTCGAGTTTCTAATCAGATACTTCACATATTAAGCGAGTCAACTGAGCTAAACTTCCATTCACATTACATACATTTTAGCTTGCCTGAACTTAAATATTTTGTGGGCTAATCTTATCTGTGATTGGATGAATGTTCAGCCAAGTGCAAAACTATTACCATCCATATATTTGACGTCATCAATATGGAAGTAAATAATTTTCAAAATCGTACTTTCCATCTGAAGTTGCACCCAGTCACATATAACATTAGTTTTCAGAATGTGTACGTTCAGATGAACATGATACAACTTTAATTGAAAAATAGCCATTCAATTGGTGGAGCTCTCTCTCTCACTCAGCACGAAAGAAATACCGGGATAGGTAATCGGTCTCCCCATTATTTAATCACATTATTGATGACAAATATACATTAACGTCTACAAAATCTTTTTGACATATTCTAATTGGAACAAGCTCGTTTACGACTTCCACTTTGTACATGACAATGAGAACGCTTAATCCTTTGGATTTGTTGCGCCACTGAGCTCGGATTTTCCGAGGATACTGGCACTAAAGACGTCATTCTATTATTATTATATATTTAGCCATAATCTTAATTAGAATTTGCACAAATCGTTTTTGTTCTGACACATCTCAATTACGACTGTTCTGTTGTCGGCAGGAATGACGAGTCAGGGCGGAGGAGCCATGGCGCTAAAGAAGTCATTCCATTATTATTATATATTTAGCCATAATCTTAATTAGAATTTGCACAAATCGTTTTTGTTCTGACACATCTCAATTACGACTGTTCTGGTGTCGGCAGGAATGACGAGTCAGGGCGGAGGAGCCATAGCCTTCCCTGTCATGACCCTCGCTCTCGGCATATTGCCGTCGGTCGCACGTGACTTCGGACTGCTCATTCAGGCGTGCGGGATGACCGCTGCTGGCGCCACTATCGCTATGATGCGCATACAGGTTCGTTGCACAAGATGCGCAGACGATTTCTAATTGTGTGCCCAAGGCGAGGAACTAACATATAAAAGAAATGTCATGCGCTATAATTTGCCAGTAGGTCTACTTCTAGTAAACGTATTGCGTTTAAAGCGGTTTTGTCTGTGTAGAAGTTTATTGTTTCTTTGATATTGCTTTATCATGACCGGATCAAGAGAGCAGTTTAGGGGGTTCGCAACCCTCTTTTTGACGCAAAATGTATGTTCATTTACAACACAAATATAATAATTGGCTGAAAATCAGATTGTGCCACCAAAGTGCACCTTTTCAGGTGTTTTGTAAAAAAACACGGTTGTGAAGGGAACACACACACACACACACACACACACACACACACACACACACACACACACACACACACACACACACACACACACACACACACACACACACACACACACACACACATACACACACACCCACACCCATCCCCCCACACAAATACACCCACCCCCCCATTCCCTCACATACATACACCCACACACCCACACGCACGCACGTACGCACGCACGATCCACGCACACACACACATACGCACACACGCACACACGCACACACGCACACACGCACACACGCACACACGCACACACGCACACACGCACACACGCACACACGCAAACTTCAAGTTAAGTGTCTCAAAATTGCAGATTTTCAAGAGATTGGTATCACAATATTCAACGTATGGGAAGGGGACATCATCACCCCATGACGCTTTCTCTAGTTGTCCAACAAATGGTGCATTTACAACATAAATAATTATACATTACTTGTCTAAAAGCATATTCACAAAATCACCAAATTACACCATTTCTTGTTTTGTTATTTTAAAAAAACTATTGGAACGGATGAGATCCCCATTCCACACCCACCCCTCCGTGCATCCTTCTTTGGCTACACAATGAGATTGTTGACAACTGAAATATCCTGATTGGTTAAAAATCACATTTCAGGTGTGATCATATTGCATCCTTTTAAGTGTTTAGATGAACTATTTCCAAACGATGAAACAGGACTCAAACCCACCCGTGCTTTCCCTTTTGTCAAGTACGTCGGGAAGGGCAACACAACACATCGAGGCAGACATAGCCATCTTTTAATCTCCTCGCGCGCTACTGCCCATTTTCAGGGATCCATTATTATTTCACCAATATTAATGACATCATGACATCCCCTTTCTTTCGAACGAACACAACATAACGCAATCAAGAGTGATTATAACGCAATCGAACTGTTCATCACTAGTCAATGATTTTCCAGCACAGCGTTCAATCATACAACTGATCAGCTTCTTTACGGCTGCACCAGTACAGCACCAGTTCTATTACTACTACACATAAACGGTCCTCAATTCACATCATTGGAACCTTAACGGCTTCTTCAGTTGCGAATTGTGTACAGTTCTCTTGACGACATTTCGGGAGGTTTGGACCCGAAAGCTGTGGTGAAGCTATTGTTCAGTCATTTGTGCAGGTGGCTGTAGCTGTCCAAACTCGATTGGTGTAGACTGCTGCTCCGTTGGACTGCGGAAAGTTCGGACTGCTTGTCACGTGCTGAAAGTTCCATTCAGCCTCAAATTTCTGGAATTCAGCTGATGAGAACTGTCGCCCGTTGTCGGAAACAAATGTTTCCGGAATCCCGTGATGTGCGAAGATGTTCTTCACTTTGTTAATGACAATAGCCATCTTTTAATCTCCTCGCGCGCTCCTGCCCATTTTCAGGGATCCATTATTATTTCACCAATAGTAATGACATCAAGTAAATGGGTACAATTACACTTCGAATGCATTAATTGAGTAAAAACGGATTATAAATGCTGCGAAACTGCGCACCTTTTCGAAAGTGCCAAAAAGTCACAAAATGGACCCCCTTCTAAAAACCTGGATCCACCCTTGTTTACTATCCAGAGAACCGCACTTTAAAAACAAACTTTCAATATAATCAATTAAGCTTCCTGTATTTATGTTTACGTCATCCATATACGTGACCACTGTGTGTTCAGCTGGAGATGCGAGCATTGGTCTTCTGCACCCTGGGCGGCGCCATAGGAGCAGTGGCCGGCTTCCACTTGGTCGACCCGTATCTCGCACCGGCCCAGAAGAAGATGATCTTCGTCAGCATATATTTCTCATTCGCCTTTGCTCTTTTCCTGCTCAATCGATACCACGACCGCAAGACATTCCAAGCTATACCGAATATAAACGTGCCGAAGGTGTGTATGGAGCAGACATGATACATATATATGTCTGATCGACCAGATTGTTGTTACAAATACCGGCATGCACAACACATTGTATAAAATGCACTTATTGTTTTTGTTATGAAAGAGTTGTGTAACATCACAAATACAGAGCAATAGTGACGTTACTCTGAGTTGTTATTTGTACAAACTTATATGCAGATATCGCATTGGTTTATTTGAGCACTGTGAAAACGGGCTAGCTTATTACGTCTCTTGAAGTCCACCGCCTCTCTCGACTCACGGGTAGGCCTGAACCGACTTACTTCCAGCCCTAACACGCCGTCTCTGTCTTAGCTGGGAGTGCTCATCCTGACTGGCGTGTGTGGCGGTGTACTCACGTCGTTCGCCGGCTGTGGACTCGACATCTGCTGCTACAGCGTCCTCACTCTGCTGTTCCGTGTGTCTGAGAAGGTGGCGACACCGACAGCCGTCACGTTGATGGGCATCAACAGCGTGTTCAGCTCCTATTGGCGCACCTTCGTCATGCACGAGACGTCGACCGACGCCCTGCTCTACGTCGTCGTCTGCATCCCCATCGTCGTCATCGGAGCCCCCTTCGGCTCTCTCATCGGCAGTCACTTCCACAGGTAGGGGCTCTATAGGCGGAGTCTACATACACATGCACGGACACGCTCAATTGTACACACACACATGCACACACGCACGCTCAAACACACACGCACGCACGCGCGTACGCACGTACTCACGCACACACACACACACTCACACACACACACACACACACACACACACACACACACACACACACACACACACACACTCACACACACACACACACACATACACACACACACTCACACACACACACACACACACACACACACACACATACACATTGACATACATATAATAATGACGATAATAATGATAATTATTATATATCTTGAGGACGTTGTTATCATCAAGTCTCTGTGTCGACAGACTTGTGCTTGCGGCCGTGATCTACACGATAGACATTGTAGCTCTGGCGAGCGCCTTACTCATCGTCAAACTCAACACGACGCTAGTTGTGATGACAGTCGTCATCATTGTCATCGGGTTCGGTGTCTTCATGCTCCTCACCTACCAAGGCGGCCGCATGCTGCAGGCCCCCGAAGACACCCCAGAGGAGGACGGGCCGGACGAGGAGAAGGGTTCCGTGAACCACGCTCTCAGTGACGATGCGGGCTCCGACACAGACCGACGTGCAGCGTCGTCTCAAGGCAACAATAAACCGTGTGAAGTTTTACAGTGACAGTGCGCGACTGAGAGCCAGCCTCCCCTCCGAACAGCCACATTACGAGCTCGTCGAATAACGGCAAACCAATCACAGCCCAGTGAAGTCAATGTGTTCGGGAGGGTATAATTTGTAAATGGATTTCTTTAGGGGGTCCGTGATTGAACCGATAGGTAATAGTCACACACACACGCACACACACACACGTACGCACACACACACACACACGCACGCACACACACACACACACATGGCGGCGGTAATACTGAAAAAGTATTTTGGAACTAGACTATGATTCGATTTCATAAATATATTACAAAAAAAATATATATATATAATAATAATAATTATAATTGAATCGTCGTGAAATTTCACTTTCGACTGAAAGTAATATTCCATCAATTTAAAATCAACGGATATCGCAAATTACTAAATTACTATTGCTAACACCACACAATTCAAACAAGAATAAAATTTAATATTCACCATGTTTTTCATTAAAACTGCATGAAATTCAGCTGCAGTGTGGCCAGTAAATAATAAATGTTTTGTAATTATAAACATAACCTCGTGTATGAACACCGTAAACAAGCTTCAATATGTGAACTATGATTTCACAAGACTTAATACTTTAATCGAATTCGTGATGCCGTGTATGATTAACTTATTGATTGATTCATTCGTTCTATACAAAAAATGTCACTTGTACATATATAAAGTATAAATACAGTGTACATTTAAAATATAAGGATGACACAAGAATGTGCAAGTATTTATTGCTATTGTCGTTCTTGTGTGTAAGCAGTTTTAATTTGTTTGTCGTGTCAGCTGGCAGTCACATGACATCACCAACAAGTGTATATTATGAGCTGCACATTTGGGAAGTGTTATGGATTACGGGAAGACATGAACCCGTGATCATAGGGGGGCTTTGAGTCACCCCATGTAAATGTGTAAATAACTTGTCATGTCATTTGGCGAGGAAAACTGTGACATTTGGATGCAGGCCATGCTACCTATATACAACGTCATGGCCAGTCGACTACCGACGGATAACTATTATCACTCAAATGACTGTGTTTCAACCACTAAATATCCTTGAGGAAATCTATGGTGTGTAATTGTTTTTCTAATACATCTAAAATATGTAACGCAATGTGTCTAACGGTGATATGTTGACAGTGAGGGGTCCACGTTCCATCAACACCAGGAACTGAGTTGTTTGCCGATGCGGTCGGTCTAGTTTGATAAGAGTAATCAGTGCTGGGGAGAGTATATCTGTACTACAGAGAGTATGTCTGTACTGGAGAGAATGTGTATGTACTGGAGAGAGTATGTATGTACTGGAGAGAGTATGTATGTACTACAGAGAGTATGTATGTACTGGATGGAGTAATCAGTGCTGGAGAGAGTATATCTGTACTACAGAGAGTATGTCTGTACTGGAGAGAGTATGTCTGTACTGGAGAGAGTATGTCTGTACTGGAGAGAGTATGTCTGTACTGGAGAGAGTATGTATGTACTGGATAGAGTAATCAGTGTTGGAGAGAGTATATCTGTACTACAGAGAGTATGTCTGTACTGGAGAGAGTATGTATGTACTGGAGAGAGTATGTATGTACTGGAGAGAGAATGTATGTACTGGAGAGAGTATGTATGTACTGGAGAGAGTATGTTTGTACTGGATGGAAGTATACGCTTTGTACTTGTTGCAAGCTATTGTTTTACTAATAGTGAAATGTCTTCGTCTCCATCGTCCGTTTTAACATGCTCCAGTTATACATGCAAATGTTATATATAAAGACATTTTAATAAACATAAACACAGTTTCACATACACAGTTCCCGGTGGTAATAGATTCTACACACAATAAGGAAACGATACTTTATTCATCATAACGCCGACGATGAACAAGAACAGAATACACAACGACTATGATATACCCACACTCGATAACTATCGGTGTATTCTCGCCGCCAACTTTCGTCTGACCTCCTTTACAAGCAGATTACAATCTGCACGCAACATACCTACTAATCTAGTTTCTACAATGAAACCACAGAACTCCGTTAGTGACACAGTTCAGTTAGTACGACACTGTTTGGGAATTGTCGCATTACAACATTGTGGAACTGCCAATAATGTCAAACGGGCTGGTTAAATGTATGCATATTCATCAAGTTGGTCGGTTAACTTGGTAAGGTTAATATACGCATTGGTTTATTTGAGCACTGTGAAAACGGGCTAGCTTCTTATGGGATGGTCTCTTGAAGTCCACCGCCTCTCTCGACTAACGGGTAGACCTCACTCTGCTGTTCCGTGTGTCTGAGAAGGTGGCGACACCGACGGCCGTCACGTTGATGGGCATCAACAGCGTGTTCAGCTCCTACTGGCGCACTTTCGTCATGCACGAGACGTCGACCGACGCCCTACTTTACGTCGTCTTCTTCAAAACAGTCATCGTCAAACATAACATATTTCACAAAATGATCATGTTGTTCAGCCGGGTGTCCCTGTCGAGATAATTATATGATAGTTCTACGATTAATCGTGTCCGTGAGAAGGAAACCAGAAACCAAGCAGGGATGGTGGGTGGGAGTTAAAAATTCCCTCACAAAGCTGAGAAAACACAACCGCTAGCGCCGCTGCGCAATTCAAAATGCTCAACTGCAATGACCGCGGTGCCTGCTGATTGGCTGACCCAATATACAGAGCTAGCTACCAAATAAAATACGAACAACAGTGCGACAACACAAACAAGATTTGTATGTGTTTAACCGTAACGATTTTTTTTTCTCCAGCGGTGAACATTGGAACTAGCGAAATATAATATCATCTATCCACGTGATATCTATCTTGTGTCTTGGGTCAAATATCTCAGTTAATACTACTACCAAACATATGAACACATTGTTGTGTTGACTACTATTTCCCGTTATTTGGTATTAGTTTAGTTGATGAAGTCATAGGCCATGGGCGTTATTTGTCCGAGAGTTGTAAATCAAACAATGTCTTTGAACATCGACAGTTCACAAAACCGGTATAAAGGTTGGGTATGTTTTATATCGCCGATCTTTGCATTCAGCAGACAACACAGGTATGTGTCAAACTACGGTATCTCATGTGTGCAACGTAGGCCCTACATTCCCAGAGGTACACACATGCTTATTCTACGTGATGTTATGCGTCATTCTAGCGTGATACACTCTATGTGTGCACGTGCACTGCAGAAGGTATTCGGTAAAAGCACGCGTGTCAAGGGTGGGGCATTCAAAACCTTCACCAGATAAGAGACACCAATCAATGATGGCAATAGGAGATGTTGGTCACGCTCTGTTCGCGGCGTGCGTACAAGTAGAGCATGAGAACAGCGTGGTTGGCTTTTGGGACAGAATAACAGGAGGTTATTAGTATTAAACGACAGGGTAAAAGAAATCTACGATATAAGCGGTTTACTAGCCATTTGGCACATGCGCGTATCTATATTTGAAAAGAAAACGTATGTAATGGAGGAGGTATGTCTGTACTGGTGTATGTCTGTATTTGGCGAGTATAACTGTACTGAGGTAGTATATCTGTACTGTGTGAAATATGTGCGTGCTGTATGTCAGCACAGCAGGAGTATGTCAGTGTTCGACAGAGTATGTCTTTGCTGGAGAGAGTATGTTTGTACTAGATGGAGTATATCAGTACTGGAGAGAGTATATATGTACTACAGAGAGTATTATGTACTGGAGAGAGTATGTTTGTACTGGATGGAGTATGTCTGTACTGGATGGAGTATACGCGTTGTACTTGTTGCAGGTTATTGTTTTACTAATAGTGAAATGTCTTCGTCTCCATCGTCCGTCTTAACATGCTCCAGTTATACATGCACATCGTATATATATAAATACATTTTAATCAACATAAACACAGTTTCACATACACAGTTTTCGGTGGTAATATATTCTACACACAATTACGAAACGACACTTTATTCATCATAACGCCGACGATGAACAAGAACAGAATACACAACGACTATGATATACCCACACTCGATAACTATCGGTGTATTCTCGCCGCCAACTTTCGTCTGACCTCCTTTACAAGCAGATTACAATCTGCACGCAACATACCTACTAATCTAGTTTCTACAATGAAACCACAGAACTCCGTTAGTGACACAGTTCAGTTAGTACGACACTGTTTGGGAATTGACGCATTACAACATTGTGGAACTGCCAATAAGGTCAAACGGGCTGGTTAAATGTATGCATATTCATCAAGTTGGTCGGTTAATTTGGTATGGTTAATATACGTATACGTACACGAACACGCACGCACGCACGCACGCACGCACGCACGCACGCACGCACGCACGCACGCACGCACGCACGCACGCACGCACGCACATACATACATACATACATACATACATACATACATACATATATACATACATACATACATACATACATAGTTTTACATACAAATGTACTAACACGTACACACGCACACACGCACACACGCACACACGCACACACGCTCGCTCGCGCACACACACACACGCACACACGCAAACACGCAGGCACGCATACGCGCGCACACGCAAACACGCACACACGCACATACGCACACACGCACGCACACGCGCACACGCACGCACGCACACGCGCACACACACACACACACACTGACATTGGCCATTCTTGGGATTGTGCAATATGTCCCTTATGGTCAGGTCACTGCTATGGCCAGGTAGTGCACACTGCAAACTAGCCATTCGAGACTTTCAAAAATGTCAGTTGTAGACGTGTGGGTTGGTATTCGCTAGGGCAGATTTCATTGTATGTGTACCCACATGGTCTGAATCGTTTGTGGCCCCGGGCGTCGATTTATATGCACAAGTTGAGATCACCACGTGCAGAAGACGTGACGGTGAAATATGATAAATGATCATTGTTAAAGAACAATTCATTTGAGAAAATATAGCCAGCGAATGGGTAAGGTTAACTTAAAAGTCGTACATCCTGCACATACCCGGGTACTGCACGATGCAGTTCGACATCACACGTTCGGTTGGCCTTAACACAAGTTCAGTACCACAAGTTCGATGCTACAAGTTGGCATCACAAATTTGTCATCGATTCATTCACTACCTGTTGTCGATGGAGTCTACCCATCCTTGTATAAGCTCATATATTCACAAATATATATATATATACACACACACACACACACACACACACACATATGTATATACACACACATATGCTATTAACAGTTTGGCCACGGGTAGATTTATGTTTATGATTCGTATCTGCAACAACAATATGGAATGTGTGAGACGTGACATGTTGTACGGCAGTCGAACATTCCTTATGACGATGACAACATCTTAAATCTTAGCAAATCGTCCGCGGCCGACCCGATCAAATCCGACTCGATATTCATCTCTAAATTGTCGTCTGCTTTACGAAATACAAAATTTCTCGGTCGTCCTTTGCTTCCTGTCTCCCAGTTATAAAGTTTAGACACGTATCGTTTTAGTTTAGTTCAATTAATCGCTTCCGCTGTGATCTACACACTGTACGTGTTGGCTCACAGCGTAGTACTTCTTCTACGATCTCTGTTATGGTGGTAAGTTGTAATGCTCTCAGTCTTCGTTCCGGGGTATAGTTGAGGTTCTGGGAATGTAGCCATAAACTACCTCATTGGATGTGTGGCTCTGTCGAATTATATTTTAAACTGGTATGAAAAGTCGTAACATCCATACAGTCTACCCTAGTAGCCCCTAGACCTGTTTCATAAGTGTTCAACTAGTAAATGCCACGCAGGACGACTGCTTTCATTGTTGCCTGGAATAGTTTGATCTTAATATTTCGGGGTAGTACAGATTTCCGGATATGAGATAGTTTGTTGATCGTTTGCCAATCCAGGTTTTTTATTTGAGGTCACTCTATGGAGGCCATCCGGGATCCCTGGTACTTTATTTATAATTCGTATGCTATACATCTTCTTCCCAGTGTCAGGTTTTAAACTCGAGTTCATGATTGTTGTTGATTGAAACTCGTATTCTGTGTATTTCCAGTGTTGATTAAAACTTCGCATCGGGGTCTTCTAGGGCCAAAATAAGGATGCATGTTCTGTTTAAGCCTGGAGTGACAACTTATCTGCAAAGGCATCACGAAATGAATTTGAACGGTATAGAATATATCAGCCCTTCAACAAAGAACCATTTTTTAATCGAAGTTGTATCTCATACAGTGCACATGGCCTACGTATCGAGAGGATCTAAATGATCTATGAACACCCTATTTCTTCTAATTTGTCTCCGCCATGGATCTATGTGGCGATGGCGTAAATGTTGCTTTGTGTTGTGGTCTAATCAGACGTAGGACTACACCTGGTTATTGCAACAGGCATGTCCTAGTTCGGAAGCAAACTTGGCGCCTTTCATGTAAACTGGACCAAATAACAACACACGTGACTTTAGAACAGGCATGAAGTGGACCTAACGACAGCCGTATGGCTTATGTCTGACTTGGTAAATCAGACTTACATAACATTGTCTAGCCAACATTTTCTCCGCCTACGGTGTAGGAAGCTTTGGTCATCTTGGTGGTAAATATAAAAACGATACTATACTAGCCACAAAAAGAAACTGTGCATGATACACATTTCATTATATTGTTACAAAAGTGGTTTAAGCTGCCCACACACAGTGTTATGTAAGTGTAACATATATGCCATTATTTTCACGTGACGATAACACGAATGGCTTTAACGTTTATCCAACATTCCGATAGCCTGATGGCATTCACAAAGACTCAATCTTGTCACGGTACCCGTTGTGCACTGTCAGCATTACTTTGTGCTTCGTGTGTTTTTTCAGTTGGGTGTACCAGCAGCTCTCCAAACGTCTGCCTTATGTAACCATGGCTGTTACGTAAGATCCTACAGGAGCATTTTCTTAGTTTCCACACAGTGGCGATGCCTGACCTTGCATTATGTAACTTTCCAATGAACGTCATGTTATGGTATAGTCTACATGTCCCTGTTTCGTGTTAATCGACATTAAACAAAATCAATCCACTGCATTACATTTCGGTGCCTTTCTTCCTATGCATAGTTTCATTTTGTGGCTAATATAGTTCACTCAAAATTCGCATTATGGTCACCTCAGTATTACAGCCACCTCGCAATTAGGGTCATCCTAGGAGAGTCCCAAATAATTTACGCTAAAAATATAATATCCTCAATATTCAGGTCAATTAATCCCAATCCCGAGGATGACCTAGTAAGGTTCTACTTTATTGGTAATTGCCCACCATTTACTGCATTATGGTCACCTATGTCAGGCGTCAGCAACTTTATGAATGGAGGGCCAAATTGTTTAATTGGACTAGGTCAGTGGACCAGATATATATATATTGCTTTATTTACAATCGTGTATTAAATGGTAGTTTGTTTTATGGTGACTATTTAAATATTGGCGTATCCTAGCTCCAATCCTTTAACGTTTAACTTAAATAATATCACTATTAAAAATATTCATGGACTATGTCAGTGGCACTTTACAAACATCGTTTTGACTAGTGTGACACGGGACACATGGTGCTATTGCTGCGCCACGAAGTTTCTTTCATCTGGCTGCAGACTTGTACCTACGAGCCACGTAACAGACTGACAATGAGCTTTGCGTATATGATTTAGGGCCTAGTTCAGGAAACTATTATGCCGACAGGAACACGTGATATAACCTTTCATGTAACAGGTTTAGGGGCACCTTGGCTTGACTGCCACCAAAGACCTGATCATTATTGATTATTATTGAGATGTACAACTCGACGAATGGAGATAGACGGTTACGTTACTGATTGATTGACAACTGCAAAGCGGCTGTGTGTGCGTGTGTGTGTGTGTGTGTGTGTGCGTGCGTGCGTGCGTGCGTGCGTGCGTGCGTGCGTGCGTGCGCGTGTGTGTGTGTGTGTGTTTTAGACAGCTTCTGACTTTGATCTGGAACGAGTGGAAATAAGAGAACTCCCCTATGTGAGCCATGAAAACGCTAAACGATCTCCCTTCCGCTATTGTGTCACAACTTCATACTGAAAACGGGAAAACGAGCTGGGAGAGTTCGCTGATCCCTTGGTCTCATCCTCGGTAAGAATGTGTTCTACGTTATCCAGTTTTCACAGTTACCCTACTAAACAATTACTATGATTTACTAAAGTAAATTTACTATAGTTTACTATAGTAAATACTTAATTTTACTATGATGAATATGACGTTTTACCATGGTTTACTACAGTGAATACCATATTTTACTACGATTTACTATGGTGAAAGCATGGTAAAATGCAATATACTATGGTTTACTATAATTCACAATGATTTACTATGGATGTATCATGGTTTACCATAATAAACTGTAGCACATTTGTAGCAGGGTATTATCTTTTTCTGATATATAATGTGATGTAGTAGATGCAGATCAATTGCTTCTTTTGAGAGACTAGGGCACTGCTGGCCATATAGACATAATTTGCCGTCAAATGGTTCCAAAATACCCAATGTACGTACTTAACTGTATCTGTTTTCTACGTATTCACACGGGAAGGGGGCGTTGCTATCCTTCCAACGGCGCTCTGGCAGCGACGTTTTTTTTTACCAGATTCTGACGTAGTACTGCCAGGGAATGGCACTCAAAGCTTGCAAAGCCAAAAATATTTTCCGTTCGTGCTTTTCAGGTAGTTTCAACTTTCAACGCAATAACACTTTGTTTACTTGTATGGTATGTGTATCTCGACTGGTGTGAAACATATCGCGTTTGGCATCGTTGCATCGTTACAGCCGTTGATCATAGAGGAGATAAATGACACCTTGCGATGGTCGCAAGAAAATGATAGATGACATCATACGGTGGTAGCAGAATGAGACAAATGACAACTTCCGATGGGCACAAGAAATAATAAGTGACACCATACGATGGTCGCAAGAAGAGATAACTGACAAATGTTACGATTGTCACAGAAAGATATAAATGCCAGCCTCGGGTGGTCGCAGGAAGAGATAAATTATACCCAACGATGGTCACAAAAATAGATAGACATGATGGTCACCGAAATCGATAAATGACAGCCTACGATGGCCTCAGAAAGAGATAAATGATACCCTACGATGGTTGCAAGAAGAGATAAATTACACCACAAGATGGTCGCAAGAAGAGGTAAATGACACCATGGGATTGTCGCAAAAAGATATAAATGACAGCTTACGGTCGCAGCACGAAGAGATAAATGACACCCTACGATGATCGCAAGATAAAAATGATAGAGATAAACGGCATCGTCATAGTTAACATGTTGCCGTTACATGTTGATGTACGTTGCCCTGCAATGTTCACATTGGGAAAGCACTGCCACACACTCTGTGCGATCGACGTCACTTCTCAGTGCTGATACGACGTACGTTAACAACAATGGAACAAACAGTGGCAGTTATATAATTAGAAAAATCGTAAGACTGTTTGACATGTGTGTACAAGTAAAGAAGTTGTCCGTCAACATAAACCAAGCTCACTACGGGCATTGGCTCATTTGGACAAGTCTGATGACCGCATTAGATTCTACCGGGTCGACGACCAGCAATAAGTGTCCACTGAAGGACGTTTAGTAGAACGACGAAGACTAAGCAACTATCACTATTATGTCAGCTGGTCCTATTCTCCTGTTGCACCAGATAAGAGTGTTTCTTCCTGGCGTTGAATGGCATGTATACAAAACTATATTAAATGTGACGATAATCGTGTCTATGTGTTATTGTATTCTTGTGAATGTCTATGATGAACACAAGTTAGTCGCCTGGTGGCAGCACTGATGCTGCAATGAGCTAAGGGGTGCTGCCTCTGGCGGACTTTATCATTCGCCCTTATAATATAACATTATAACATTGATTATGGAATGGCTATGGACACGAATACACGTGTTTGATAACATTTCCGCATTCTGGTATCAGAAGTTTAAAGTGAACACTTGCCACGCCTGGCTGGTATTAGCAACGTTTTCTCGCATATCCTGGGCGTCATCGAGCATTCTTTAGTGTCAAATTGTTGTATAGGTGTCCGATATTTCACGGAACATCGGTACAAATACGATGCAATTGTTATGCCTGTGTAATGCACACTAATTCACATTTTATATACGTTTGCAAAACGTTTAGCTATTTCTAAAAATATCTAAACTTAGCCTAACAAAGATATTGTCCTCAACTGCTGGCCTGGTGCCCAGTGGTGATGCCACTGAGCGTGTCGTGTACACAGTGACGATTCATGCAGAGATAGAGTATATACAGGTGGTATGAAAGCTAAATTTTACGTTTACGTGTTACAATTCCCCGACCTGTTTAAAATTACCGGATGAAATTTAATCGTACATATTATCCACTGTGGCTAATAGCGGTGTTCCAATGCCTTAATGGGAATCTCATATGTGATAATTACATATATTCTATGTTATCCTGCAATTATTCGTTGAAAAGATACCGTTAATTCACTAAAATCTAACCTAGCAGATATATGTAACTGAATGAAATTACAAGATCTTCCAAGAACAAACAATCCAGTCGTTGTCATATTTCCCATAGCCCTTTATGGAATAGAGCCCATAACGTAATTAAACCGATGATCTTCAAATATTTCTCATGATTCATGAAACTGAATAAACTCAAAATCGGATGGCGAACACATATTGAATCTGTCGAATGCCCCGAAAATCAATATGAGTACAAAAGATGGCACTTCTGGACGTGACTGCCTGAGTCTTTCTAACAGTTATAACATGTGTAGTTTCAAAAGTGTAGTTTTTGTAAACTATTCATATATAAATGTAAACGACGTGTTCGTTTTCGTCGTGTCAGTAAACTGTTACTGCTAGGCATATATAGGAGTACAACAACAATGTCTCCAGCACTATGACAGTATGCTGTATGTGTGGTTTAATTTTATATTGTTGTGCTTATTGACTCAGCTACAGAATATATTAATTGCGAATACAATTATGATCAACGTTTGTTAGTAACACTTTCGTTTCACGCTCGTGAATGACTCTTTTACCAGGGCGACTACAATTGACCTTTTATGTTAAAAGATGTGCAAGTGCTCGTTTAACTATTATTATAACCTGCTGCACTGAAACAATACATGTGGTGCTATGTTATTGCGTAGCAACTAAGCAACTATCTAATACACACACGTAAGATGGTGACTACATTGTATGTTCCGCAAATAAATATTAAGTCCACTTGAATTTTTTATGAGCATCTATAAAGTAAAATAATAGCATTGCTATGTTGATATGTATGTGTTTCATGTCCTACTACTATTTCCTGAATTAACTAATGTCTGCTCTTATTTGCTCATGGAGACTTTGCTAGGTGGTATCATGAATCATGTGTTACGTTCATACTACAATAAGTACTCTTTATAAATGACCATCAGATTACGTAACACTCAAGTAAGCAAGCACAATAACCATTCAGTAATTTCATTGTAGCACGTTTAATCTCTTAATAGCATATTGTCTACATACATGGTTTCTATTATCTGACGTGTCTATCTATCTCAGAAAGGAAACATCTAAAATAGCTGTATGTCGTAGGTCATTGTTGGTGGTTTTAACCTTCGTACATCGCTTTCACGACATCGTCTGTCAACGCTGTATCAAAGACGCACAACTGAAAAGGAAAAGCGAATATTTATTTTTCTATTTACAATATGGGATATTATTACCATATATTTACTTCAGATCCAATCGGCGTAACCAATTCAACATGTGTTTGAACTGAGGGAACATATAAAACATTACAATATTCTAATCTACTGACGTTATGTAGATTGCTGTTACAAAATGGCTAACACAGCCTGTATGTTGATATATTGTACTGTTTGAGCAGTCTAACCATTTTGAGAACACGCGAATCGAATTACCTATACTTAGTGAAAGCAATACGTCAAGATCACATCTTAGGTCTTTAGACACGTATGTTAGATGGGACTTACGTTATCTATGAATCCAGTGTAGTAGCTTCCAGAAAGGGTCGAGTAGCCAATGACCAGAGGGCAGTGACTCTCTCGGACGTTACCTGTTAAACAACACGACACATTTACTGTAAGTTCTTCTAGTGCACACACACACAAACACACACGCACGCACGCACGCACGCACAAAAAACATACGCCACACACGCACGCACGCGCACGCACGCACACACACACACACTCGAAGACACACACACGCCACATATACGCACACGCGCATGCACGCGCAAGCACGCACACACACACAAACGAGTCAAATCAAAGCTACACATTTCAAACCAATCTAATATGTATGAAGCCGGGTGACTGTTATGCGTAACCCGAGTGCACAACACTGCTCACCATGACCGAAATAAACTTACCGTTGATTTTTCCGAGTACAGTCTTCTCTCCGTTGATGTACATCACAAGCTGAGTGCCATCGTATGAGAGCGCAAGATGATTCCAGTCGTTCTCCACGATCTGAAATACAATAATTTAACGAATAACTGAAATGTTCGAAACTACAGAGGGGATGTCTACTACTGAAGAATGTTGTGTCTTTGTACAACCCGCATCTATGCTCACCGGTATTTGCGTCTGTGTGTATGTATGTAACACCAACATATTTTTGTATATTTGATAACCATGAGATAAATGTCATATCACACTAGAAGATATCTTTTTAATGTTAGTTATGATTTTAGTTATTTTTATATGCCCTTAAATCGGATATTCACGCCGGCCACTAATGGTTTGCAATTCAAATAAGATACTACAACATGTATGTGTAAGAGATGCATACCCGAAGTCCTTCCTTCGCGATCATCTGTCCGTTGTCCGTGATGAATCTTACGCCGACCGATTCTTTCTTCGAGCTGATCAAAATCGACGGGTCAAATTCGCAGTTGCCGTTGTCAAACAGTCCTTGGTTAACGTCAGACAATCCTGTTCGCTTGAACCACATGCTGACCGCAAACTGCTTAAATCTGTTGTACGAGTTGGTGAAGAAAGGGATCTCAAGTTTCGAATCTCCCTCGAATAAGGCTGAATTGCCAAATTTGGTATTTTCGCGCTTCACGCCAATTGACTGGACGTAGACTCCTTTGGTAGCCTGGAATCCATTCCAGCCCTTTTCAAAGTCGATGCACATGACTTCACTTGGTGTACCAACCGGAGGAGCAACTGAAACATGTTGGACACATTAGTTAGTAAAATAATATGTTAACGTATGTTATGAGCTCATATATACTATTCTGAACATGAGTCACCGTTTTCCAATCTTCACACGACTCCGTTGGACATGTACGACAATGTATATATGCAATATTACATACAATGTAAAGTCATTTTAGATTGATGTTCCGGTGTCTTCAAACATATCCTTTGACCTAGTATTCCATCTTAAGAAACAGTGATTATGTGTTTAACCAATTGCACAGCACAACAATCTAACGTCATTGTTGAAACATCCAACAATAATACATTAGTACCTGGAAGACAAAGTCAACACTGAGCACTACAAACAAATACGTTACTTTCGCCAACTCTTATGATCATCCAGGGAAACAAACAAAACATAGAACATCAATATGTCTATGAAGGATGTACTAGACCACATGAAGTTAAGTGGTTTAGAAGAAAACAACTAAAATAAGCAATAAAAATAAATAGCCATAAAATTATCATGAATCCTGCCATTTGCCATGCTACTATGTTTAAGTCAGAAGAAGTGATTCATACCTGTAGACGGCGATGCTCCTCCAAACACGCATGCGCATGCGCTCTTTCTGAAGACAGTTCCGGTAGCGCAGGTCATGATGTTCCATCCTGATTTATATTTGTTCTCGCTACCGGCCACTTCCTCCAAATAACACTGAGGAGGAACCACTGAAACAAGACGCATTGATATAGTGTAATGTACTATTTCCCGTATGTATTTTAACGGCATATATTACCCACGAAGGCTCTGGTAATAGAGGTGTTTCAATGTCTTGACGAGAGCCTTATATATTGTTTTTCAGAATAATACACAATAGTTTGGATTCTACCACATACGTCGAATTCGGTGCCAAATACATATTGCTAAAATAATAATAGTAGCCGCTTTTACTATTACAAGTCACTGCCATACACACATGCTAACATATACTTCATTACACATCAAAATATGCATCTTGTACATCTTGTATTCAAAGCGCCTCGTTGCTCCCATACTCATAGGGCCACTTAGACAATTACACTGGCTTCCGATCAACATTAATCAAATCTAAACTAGAGTCCTACGATTGACATATTCTTGAGATTGTTAGCAGCATCGCTGCAGATATTAAGTAATAATCTACAGTTCCCATTCGTAGTTTCTTGTCTGACTTGTTACCTGTTGTGGTCGTAGTTGGAGGCTCGTCGACGCAGTCCGGACTTGTGCGGATGCTACACGACAGAGTGTCTTGGTCCCACAGCAGGCACTTGGGACATTTGCGATGATACGCGATCCAGCCAGTTGGTAGTTGTTGACACTGGTAGTACTGGGCGCAGTCGCACGTGTCCTCCAGGTAGCCAATGTTGTTGGAAGTCACGGTGCATCGCAAACAGTCCTCTGCAAGCGCAGTATCCGCAGTTGATAGGAACTGCTACAGTACTTAATATTGACAATTATAGAGATTCATATATCAGCTTCATATATCAGCTATATAAATAAATGGTTTCCAAACAGATAAAGATTAAATGTCACACATTTAATGCAATCATATAAATACGGATCACATACAACTTGTATAAATGTAGTTAGTAAATCTCTTATGCGAGTGGTATATTTAACTAATATTCATAATTGCAAAACGTATATCTGTATGCTGATTAATAATCAGCCGTTGCATATAATCACTGGAACGTTTGCAATACCTTTGACCTAGAACATAACAATGCATAGTGAAAATAGTTCAAAGTAATTTCAAAGTAATTCAATATAGTAATTCAATAACCCCTATAGTAATGTAACCGTGTTGTTACCTGCAGCGATGAACTTGCCGTCGCACAAACAGTCGCGGGTCTGCGAGTCGTCTCCCGGGCAGTCGTTGCCTCCGTGCTGCGGCGCTGGGTTGTTACAACGACGGACTCGTTCTTGTGTTCCTCCGCCGCACTTCTTCGTACAGTCTCCCCACTTAGACCACTCAGACCACTGACCATTGACGACCTCTACAAGCACGCCACACGCTACTTCAGGCCATCGACACAGTCTCTCTTGAAGGCAACATTGCAACTTGTTTTGTTATGTTTTCACCCTAAATGAATCTTACGCCTAATCCATGCATGATTTGGTACTTTTCGGGCATGCAGAACAATGTGTGACATGGATGTGTCGGTATTTTTCTGCTATATGTGTATTATGCCTCTGTGTATGTCCTTACTGTTAGTGGACATACTTGCATGGATCTGAAATAATACCTGTGTATCGTAAGGCTGAATAATAGCTTGAATTTCAGCCATTCTTTTAAAACTGTTTTTGGAGAAACTCGTGACAGTGTAGACCTACCGACACTTGCATCCATAATTATCACAGTAACGTATCATGATATCGCATATAACGTATCGTGATATCGCATACCTTCGCCATCACAGTTAACACCGCTGAAACCGACGGCGCAAGAGCAGACGTAGCCCGTGGCCGAATTACTGCAGCTTCCTCCGTTCTTGCAAGGCTCGCTCAAACAGTTGTCCAGCACTGCAGCAGATACACACATAGCCATGTATGGCATCTTTCAAACACAACAGTACATTGACACACCATATAACTACATTGTTATCACAAGACATTGCAACCGTTTAAGTTAATATGACATTAGGTTCACAAACTCCACAACAATGGCGCGCATCTTTCACGTGTATTATGCTATACAATGTTTTAGATTAAACCGTCTGCACACATATAGTAGTTAGTAGCGAACTTGCTTCGGAAATTGTCATTGAAAACAGTTATTTAGAGGTGACATTAACTTACTTATGTTGCAGTTGGGACCAGTGTATCCAGATGTACACGAACACGTGTAGCTGTTAACACCGTCAATGCAGGTTCCACCATGTGCACATGTGCTTGGAGTGCAATCGTTAATATCTAGAACAACAATATTAATGAGATAATTTAATGTTCACATAATATGGCATGTACAAACGATATTGCGCATGCAAGACTGTCAAAATTAAAATGTGATTCTGCTATGCAGATTGTTATATTTAGACACAACAATGTAGACCTTGCGCGTTTACATGTAGTAGTGATCTAATGAACTACTCAGCTACTAAGGAAAGCATCATGCTACCCAGGAAACCGTAACTTAGAAAGCATATCGACGTACTTGTATAACAGTTTCGACCAGTGTATCCAACCGCACACGAACACGTGTAAGAGTTGACACCATCCGTGCATGTCCCGCCGTTGGCACATGGCGAGAAGGCGCAATCGTCTTTGTCTGCAAGACAGTAATAACGTTATCATACCGGCTAGACAAAACAATGTAATACAGCCATTGTGAAACGATCAATACATATTCTGATGATCTAATATAAAATAACATTAGTGTTGACAGGCCTACTTCCTGATTTGCATACTGCAAAATAGACCAATTGATTACATGCTATGGTCGAATACACGCAAATACAGTTAAAGTAGACCTACTCATTATTTTGTGTACACTTGTAAACATTATAGCAATACTATTTTCTTATTGAAAGAACCCCTGAATTTAAAACATTGTAAGATATAAATTTGACAGTACCATGTATTGTATTTTCTGCATCAGTCTCATCTGATAGCAATCTGTATAACCAATATACTGAGGACTGAATAATATAACGACATGGAAGGAAATCGTGGCTGTCGACTTAATACTGTTGTTTTCAATACCATTGTCATGTAATGGCCAGTAGGTAACAGATGCCGCCAGTTACCTTCGTCGCAGTTGCGGCCCGCGAATCCCGGTGCGCATGAGCACCAGTAGCTGTCGATACCATCGTGGCAAGTCCCGCCATTTTCACAAGGGTCTTCACTGCAGTCATCGATATCTGCAACAAACAATTACACACATTGTATCGTTGTTATTATTCATGCAGCATCTTCATGAAAAGGTCTGTGGATGTATATAAAGTTTAACTGAAAGAACAATAATTAATAATGTATTGAGAACAGAGAGAACACTTACTCGTCTCGCAGTTGGTACCAGTGAAGCCCGCGGCACAGTTGCACACGTACGTACTGACGTCGTCTACACACGTTGCACCGTTTCTACACGGGTCGGGAGAGCATCGCTCTATAACTAGAACACAACGTACACGTCTTTAATGTTATTGATAGTTGAGTTGATAGCGGTATCGCGCTACCCGTTAATGTTTTGTACAGAAAATAACATTGACACTGCTCCAAGGCATTGTTTTAGAAATACAATAGTACTATACTTTGTGACTATATTTAAGGTCAGTGCACCTATAAAGCTGTAATAAAACAATAGAAGGAAAGGCTGTGGTTCGACTGGTAGTGATTACAGTAAAGTCTCGGTTAGTAGCCATTACCTTACAATGTTCCATCATCGTTATACAAATTACGAGTGCTAATTTGTCTAATCATGACAATAAAAAAATATGATTGCACTAAAACTAATCGAATTATGCAAGGTATTAGGTACATATTGCGTTGATGTGCAATTATATATGAATTTAAAAAAGAAGTTGTATTGCATAGCGCTGATCTTTATTTATATAGAAAATGCTAATGTACCTGTTTGGCAGTTTACGCCAGTGTATCCAGCAGCACAATCACACGTGTAGGAGTTAACACCGTCATTGCACGTTGCTCCATTGGCACACGGCATGTTGGCGCAGTCGTCGATGTCTGCAAAGTAACCGACATGGGATGTTTAGTCTACAAATTACACAAAGGGAGAGGTCTTGCACACTAGCCGTGACATTAGTAAAGCATTCACAGATTACATTACGTACGAAATAAAATATGTCCCTAAAATGTTTCGGTGCAATACAAGATTGACGATGGGAAAGAAGACGAGACTGCCGGTTTGCAGTGATTCATGTATGATTTTAATTTTGTTTCTAATAAAATACTACATACATTGCCGCTGGTTGGGTGATGGCTAGCTAATGAAAAAGACAACTCACTAGTGTTACAGTTTTGTCCGGTGTATCCAGCAGCACAAGAGCACGTGTATGTATTAACGCCGTCGTTGCAAGTTCCGCCATTTTGACACACGCCTGGACTGCAGTCGTCAATGTCTGCCAAAGTCACGAAGAATGAGTAAGATAATCGAAGTATTTCAGTTAATTTAACATTAATACTAAAGGGTTACTATCGTACTATTAGAAGTACCGGTAATTCTATTATGAAATATGTGTGCATAGAAAGAGTAAACTGAAGATGCAGTTGGGACGTGGGTGCCCAGATTCACGATTGTAAGGGTTTATTTAGGCATATATTTCACAATGGAAATTTACACATACATTAGCTTCATGTACCAGTTTTATTTGTAAGAAATACGTATGCGGCATATAACATGTAGTTTTGCGAAGTACATATATGGAATCACCAATCCGTCGGCTTACTAGTTCGGTTAATTACCAAATCTGGCCTCTAAACAAAGTTTAATTATTGGCCTGATCTATTTCCCACTTAATTCTCTTAATCAGCAGCTCTTGAATATGGATTATGTCATCATGGCTCTACCCGATAACACTTACTGGTGCAACAGTGCAGTACAGTTAGATATGTATTGGATTTTCAAATAAAACACATATTTATTTATAAATCTTTTAAGTATCTTCCACAGAAACTTATCTACACATACACAAATTTCTTTCACAGTTTACTTGCCGTTACATTTCAAAACTTCGTATCCCGCAACACAATTCCTGTTATTATTACCCTTAATAATGCTGAGATACTAAGCATGCACGACTAATAAAATATCAGAGTAACGGTTGATGATATCGTGTAATAAAAGAACATGTACTTGTATCGCAGTTCGGGCCAGTGTACCCTGCAGCACACGTGCACGTGTATGAATTGATACCGTCATTGCAGGTGCCACCATTCGCACACATTGGGCCTGGGCTACAGTCATCGATATCTGGAAGAAACAAGGTAACTTATTTTAAAAAGTGAATGTTTACAAAAGGGCGATGTTTCCAGAATTATACTCTAGGAACTAACCATACACTGCGGCATAAAGACAACATATTTAAGATAACCGACCAAGGTCCTGCATTATTCAACAGTAGTTTTCAATATTTGCAAGGTCAATACACTGTATTTTTATTATGTTATGTTGTTATTGTTGTTGTTGGTGGTGGTGTCTGTGATACTTGTGATGATGGTGGTTGTGATAATGGTGGTTGTGATGATGGTGGTTGTGATGATGGTGGTTGTGATGATGGTGGTTGTGATGATGGTGGTTGTGATGAAGGTGGTTGTGATGATGGTGGTTGTGATGATGGTGGTTGTGATGATGGTGGTTGTGATGATGGTGGTTGTGATGATGGTGGTTGTGATGATGGTGGTTGTGATGATGGTGGTTGTGATGATGGTGGTTGTGATGATGGTGGTTGTGATGGTGGTGGTTGTGATGATGGTGGTTGTGATGATGGTGGTTGTGATGGTTGTGATGATGGTGGTTGTGATGGTTGTGATGATTGTGGTTGTGATGATGGATGGTGGTTGTGATGGTTGTGATGGTTGTGATGGTTGTGATGGTTGTGATGATTGTGGTTGTAATGATGGATGGTGGTTGTGATGGATGGTGGTTGTGATGGTTGTGATGATTGTGGTTGTGATGATGGATGGTGGTTGTGATGGTTGTGACGATGGTAGTTCTGATGGTTGTGATGGTTGTGATGATGATGACGGTGGTTACGTGTGTGTGTGTGTGTGTGTGTGTGTGTGTGTGTGTGTGTGTGTGTGTGTGTGTGTGTGTGTGTGTGTGTGTGTGTGTGTGTGAGTGTGAGAGTGTGTGTGTGTGTGTGTGAGAGAGAGAGAGTGTGTGTATGTGCGTGTGTGCGTGCGTGCGTCAGTGTGTTTACTCATAGTATCATTTCTAAGAAATGTTATCAGCGTTCTACAATATTATCGGGATGTAATTTTATAAATGTTTATTTTACTACTACAGCGCATGGGTATTTATTGTGAACAGTTTTCTTTGATTTATTTTGACCATTGATTCAACAAAGAAGGAATAACATAATGAGAGAGCGTCAGTTTACTAACTCTTGTAATAAAATAATATTTACTTGTATCGCAGTTCGGGCCAGTGTACCCTGCAGCACATGTGCAAGTGTATGAGTTGACTCCGTCATTGCAGGTGCCACCATTCGCACACATTGGGCCTGGGCTACAGTCGTCGATGTCTAAAAAACCACAAATTGCAATGAAAACATGACTGCCTACAATATATAGCGCTGTGTCCAGTCTTTAGGACTGCTTAATGCACTTTACCCTTCCCCTGTCTTGTATGTTCATTTGGACACCACTATTACAATAATGTTGCTATAAATTCTTTTCAAAAGTGCAAAATAATAAGTCGCCACTTTAATGTAAAGATAACCGCAAATGTTGAAATGTACGAAACGGAGGGATGTCGCCCTAAGCCGAGGAATGTTCCCTTCAGGCAATGGATGTCCCCCTAATTCGAGAGGTATCCCTTCAGCCGAGGGGTGTTCTTCTCAGCCGAGGCGTGTTCCCCTTCAGGCGATAGTTGTCCGCTTGAACCTATTCGAGTTGTTCGCATGATTGCATACTAACAATGGTGATGATATAATTGGCATTACAATGGAAACTTTATAGTCATGAATTTACTTTTTGTGCAGTACCATTATAATATAGATTAAGGTTGTTGGTTAAATATGGCAGTCGCAGATAGAGGGGTTAGACATTATTCACTCAGACAATAACTGACCAGCACCACTTTGCATTTACATGTAATCTTGTTATTTACATTTTACTATGCATTGTCATAGAAGTTATCTTATTATTATTATTATATTACCCATTAGCAATCCCTACATAATGAATATTTGTTACACTTGAATAGGACCTGTACCATATGACACCATGCCTTCGACCACAGATAGGTGTACGGTAACGTAGGCTGCTTAATTGTAATATGTCATGATGCACCCTTGATTGCTAAATTTGTATATAGAGATATAACGAAATAAAATATGAGATAACGAAATAAAATATGAGATCATTGACTAAGAGGACGTGAGAAGCAGACACGTTCTGGATAAAGTCGGACTGCTGTAACTGACCTTCGTTATGAATTCAATTAAGTTAGTGCGTGTGCTCAATGGCACTAAACATATCCAAACATACACTGCTCTATTGTATCTGCACGTGAGTAACTATTATATATCTTTGTAATTTAACTGACCGTAACATTGTAGAACATGTGATACTGAGGCATCTTAAAAAAACGTTGTTTTTCTACATGACTCGCCGAAGATTATATATATATGTGTGTGTGTGTGTGTGTGTGTGTGTGTGTGTGTGTGTGTGTGTGTGTGTGTGTGTGTGTGTGTGTGTGTGTGTGTGTGTGTGTGTGTGTCTGTGTATATATATATATATATATATATATGCTGTAATCACGCTACGAGCCAGAAGTGCAAACTTACTAGTGTTGCAGTTAGGACCAGTGTAGCCGGCTGCACAATTGCAGGTGTAGGAGTTATGTCCATCTATGCATGTTCCACCATTAGCACACGGTGAGTTGGCACATTCGTCTGTTCCTGAAAATCGGGCCGTTTGTTTGTTAGTGCCGAGATGGTGCCGCCTCGTGAACATGTAACGACTTCCTTGTGCAATGCATTGTTGTAATCACGGGTACCAACTGTGGAAGTTGCACACCCGAATGAGTGGCACTAGAAATCTGCTGGACCGCAAACTATTCCAGATGATAACCTACATCCGATACTTAATGTATCATGCTCGAAAGGACCTGGTCGTGCAAACTGTGCTGAATTGACACAATCTAATAAGATTAAATATTCGCGAGAGTAGTAATTTTGAAGTACTTTCAACCGACGAGTGTTTACTCACATGTCTTTTTCAAAACCTGACCAGACATAAACGAAACAACCGTACCAAAAACAAATAAAAATGCAAAGAATGTTTCCTACGTCGGCAAGATCATCACATTACATGCCCTTAACTCCTATGGGCAAACCGGAATAATTTTTACCTAATTGTAATATATCGGCTAACATATTTTTGCGTTTCCTAAGTATTCCACAAATAAATGTGCTAATTAATGGCACATATGACACTTCCCCAAACGTTGGCAATTAGCAACAGTACCTCCATTGCAGTTGGGGCCAGCGTATCCAGGAGCACAATTGCACGTGTAGCCGTTTACACCGTCTTCACATGTTCCGCCGTTTGCACATGGTCCATTTGCACAATCGTCGATATCTAGAAATCATCATTGGAAAAGTGGTTTAAATATTTGAACTTTAACAAGGATGACTTGATATGCATTCAAAACAAAATATTTTCACTAATAGCATCGTTTATTTGGAAGAAATTATAGGAACTGGAATTACGACCACCTAACTACACATTACGACACGTATAATCATAGACGAATACTTACTATTACCGCATGTGGGACCATCGTATCCCAGGATACATGTGCAACTGTAGGTGTTAACTCCATCATGACATGTTCCGCCATTTTCACAGGAATTAAGATTGCAATCATCGATATCTACAAAGAAATGGTTCCGAAATAACTGTATCTATGAGTTTTAACTATAAGCACGATATTATAGATTATTCTACAGTACTGCTTAAATTATGTACACATACAAACGTGGGTAGGGCCACACTGTCCATATCATATATTTAATTTATCATACATCGTTATGCCTGTGTGTGTGTGTGTGTGTGTGTGTGTGTGTGTGTGTGTGTGTGTGTGTGTGTGTGTGTGTGTGTGTGTGTGTGTGTATGTGTGTGTGTGTGTGTGTCTGTACGTGTGTGTGTGTGTGTGTGTGTCTGTGTGTGTGTGTGTGTGTGTGTGTGTGTGTGTGTGTGTGTGTGTGTGTGTGTGTGTGTGTGTGTGTGTGTGTGTGTGTGTGTGTGTGTGTGTGTGTGTGTGTGTGTGTGTGTGTGTGTGTGTGTGTGTGTGTGTGTGTGTGCACATTATGTGAACTACAAATATTTCCCTATATGTATTATCTGGTATTTTATATCGGAATTATTCATAGTATTGGATATGCAATAAACCAAATATAAACAAGAGCGACTAATAAAATATGATAGTAACACTTGACGATTTCGTGTAATAAAAGAACATTTACTTGTATCGCAGTTCGGGCCAGTGTACCCTGCGGCACATGTGCACGTGTATGAGTTGATTCCGTCATTACACGTGCCACCATTCGCACACATTGGGCCTGGACTACAGTCGTCGATGTCTGGAATCAAACGTTATATTTAAATATAAAAATATGGTTGGGTGCAAAGTAATATTTAATATTAACAATTAATTTGTACTTGATCAAATTTATTGTTGTCTTTAAACAGATGGTGTAGAACTTAATATGTCAGTAACGCATCATCCAAACGAAACCTTGTTCTCATATGACGTATGACGTAGTAATGATCAATGTAACGGTTGTTTTAAGTTGCATTAATACAAACGGGATCATTGCATATTTATTGCGCTATATAACCTAATAAAGACATTTGAATTAACGCCATTGTAACTTTCGTGGAAGAACACATCTACATCTTAGATACTTACTGTTGTTACAGTTGGGACCCGTGTACCCAGCAGCACAGTTGCAGCTGTACATATTGACACCATCAACGCATGTTCCACCGTTGGCACATGGAACGTTAGCGCAGTCGTCGATGTCTGCAAATCAATATCCATTATTTTTTCAGTTTAGACTATATACAGATTAACATTCCTAATACGTAACAAAACAACAAAATACTTTAACCGTTATGATAATAATATGAATATCACAGACTGCAGTGCAAAATTGTGAACTATTCACAAATAAGCAAGAACTACAAAATACAATTTGACAATAACTGTAGAGAATTTCATGTAATAAAAGACCATTTACTTGTATCGCAGTTCGGGCCAGTGTACCCTGTAGCACACGTGCACGTGTAAGAGTTGACATCGTCATTGCAGGTGCCACCATTTGCACACATTGGGCCTGGGCTACAGTCATCGATGTCTGGAAGAAACAAGCTAACTTATTTTAAAAAAGTGTATGTTTACAAAAGGGCGATGTTTCCAGAATTATACTCTAGGAAGTAATCATACACTGCTGCATAACGACAACATATTTAAGATAACAGACTAAGGTCCAGCATTATTCAACAGTAGTTGTCAATATTTGCGAGGTCAATACACTGTATTTTATTATGTTATTCTGTTATTGTTGTTGTTGGTGGTGGTGTCTGTGATGGTTGTGATGATGGCGGTTGTGATGATGGCGGTTGTGATGATGGCGGTTGTGATGATGGCGGTTGTGATGATGGCGGTTGTGATGAAGGCGGTTGTGATGAAGGCGTTTGTGATGAAGGTGGCTGTGATGATGGTGGTTGTGATGATGGTGGTTGTGATGATGGTGGTTGTGATGATGGTGGTTGTGATGATGGTGGTTGTGATGAAGGTGGTTGTGATGAAGGTGGTTGTGATCAAGGTGGTTGTGATGATGGTGGATGTGATGATGGTGGTTGTGATGATGGTGGTTGTGATGATGGTGGTTGTGATGGTGGTGGTTGTGATGATGGGGGTTGTGATAATGGTGGTTGTGATGATGGTGGTTGTGATGATGGATGGTGGATGTGATGGTTGTGATGATGGATGGTGGATGTGATGGTTGTGATGATGGATGGTGGTTGTGATGGTTGTGATGGTTGTGGTTGTGATGATGGATGGTGGTTCTGATGGTTGTGATGATGATGACGGTGGTTACGTGTGTGTGTGTGTGTGTGTGTGTGTGTGTGTGTGTGTGTGTGTGTGTGTGTGTGTGTGTGTGTGTGTGTGTGTGTGTGTGAGTGTGAGTGTGAGTGTGAGAGTGTGTGTGTGTGTGTGTGTGTGTGTGTGTGTGTGTGTGTGTGTGTGTGTGTGTGTGTGTGTGAGAGAGAGAGAGTGTGTGTATGTGCGTGTGTGCGTGCGTGCGTCAGTGTGTTTACTCATAGTATCATTTCTAAGAAATTTTATCAGCGTTCTACAATATTATCGGGATGTAATTTTATAAATGTTTATTTTACTACTACAGCGCATGGGTATTTATTGTGAACAGTTTTCTTTGATTTATTTGGACCATTGATTCAACAAAGAAGGAATAACACAATGAGAGAGCGTCAGTTTACTAACTCTTGTAATAAAATAATATTTACTTGTATCGCAGTTCGGGCCAGTGTACCCTGCAGCACATGTGCAAGTGTATGAGTTGACTCCGTCATTGCAGGTGCCACCATTCGCACACATTGGGCCTGGGCTACAGTCGTCGATGTCTAAAAAACCACAAATTGCAATGAAAACATGACTGCCTACAATATATAGCGCTGTGTCCAGTCTTTAGGACTGCTTAATGCACTTTACTCTTCCCCTGTCTTGTATGATCATTTGGACACCACTATTACAATAATGTTGCTATAAATTCTTTTCAAAAATGCAAAATAATAAGTCGCCACTTTAATATAAAGCTAACTGCAAATGTTGAAATGTACGAAACGGAGGGATGTCGCCCTAAGCCAAGGAATGCTCCCTTCAGGCAATGGATGCCCCCCCTAAATCGAGAGGTATCCTTTTAGCCGAGGGGTATCCTCCTCAGCCGAGGCGTGTTCCCCTTCAAGCGATGGTTGTCCGCTTGAACCTATTCGAGTTGTTAGCATAATTGCATACTAAGCATGATGATAATATAATTGGCATAACAATGGAAACTTTATAGACATCAATTTACTTTGTGTGCAGTACCATTACAATATAGATTAAGGTTGTTGGTTCTGATCAGCACCACTTTGCATTTACATGTAATCTTGTTATTTACATTTGATTATGCATTGTCATATTACCCATTAGCAATCCCTACATAATGAATATTTGTTACACTTGAATAGGACCTGTACCATATGACACCATGCCTTCGACCACAGACAGGTGTACGGTAACGTAGGCTGCTTAATTGTAATATGTCATGATGCACCCTTGATTGCTAAATTTGTATATAGAGATATAACGAAATAAAATATGAGATAACGAAATAAAATATGAGATCATTGACTAAGAGGACGTGAGAAGCAGACACGTTCTGGATAAAGTCGGACTGCTGTAACTGACCTTCGTTATGAATTCAATTAAGTTAGTGCGTGTGCTCAATGGCACTAAACATATCCAAACATACACTGCTCTATTGTATCTGCACGTGATTAACTATTATATATCTTTGTAATTTAACTTACCGTAACATTGTAGAACATGTGATACTGAGGTATCTTAAAAACGTTGTTTTTCCACATGACTCGCCGAAAATTATATATATATATATATATATATATATATATATGCTATAAGCATGCTACGAGCCAGAAGTACAAACTTACTAGTGTTGCAGTTAGGACCAGTGTACCCGGCGGCACAATTGCAGGTGTAGGAGTTATGTCCATCTATGCATGTTCCACCGTTGGCACACGGTGAGTTGGCACATTCGTCTGTTCCTGAAAATCGGGCCGTTTGTGTGTTAGTGCCGAGATGGTGCCGCCTCGTGAACATGTAACGACTTCCTTGTGCAATGCATTGTTGTAATCACGGGTACCAACTGTGGAAGTTGCACACCCGAATGAGTGGCACTAGAAATCTGCTGGACCGCAAACTATTCCAGATGATAACCTACGTCCGATACTTAATGTCTCATGCTCGAAAGGACTTGGTCGTGCAAACTGTGCTGAATTGACACAATCTAATAAGATTAAATATTCGCGAGAGTAGTAATTTTGAAGTACTTTCAACCGACGAGTGTTTACTCACATGTCTTTTTCAAAACCTGGCCAGACATAAACGAAACAACCGTATCAAAACACATCAAAATGCAAAGAATGTTTCCTACGTCGGCAAGATCATCACATTAAAAATCGCCCGTAACTCCTATGGGCAAACCGGAATAATTGATACCTAATTGTAATATAACGGCTAACATGTTTTTGCGTTTCCTAAGTATTCCACAAATAATTGTGCTAATTAATGGGACATATGACACTTCCCCAAACGTTGGCAATTAGCAACAGTACCTCCATTGCAGTTGGGGCCAGCGTATCCAGGAGCACAATTGCACGTGTAGCCGTTTACACCGTCTTCACATGTTCCGCCGTTTGCACATGGTCCATTTGCACAATCGTCGATATCTAGAAATCATCATTGGAAAAGTGGTTTAAATATTTTAACTTTAACAAGGAAGACTTGACATGCATTTAAAATAAATTATTTTCACTAATAGCATCATTTATTTGGGAGAACTTATAGGAACTGGAATTACGACCACCTAACTACACATTGCGACACGTATACTCATAGACGAATACTTACTATTACCGCATGTGGGACCATCGTATCCCAGGATACATGTGCAACTGTAGGTGTTAACTCCATCATGACATGTTCCGCCATTTTCACAGGAACTAAGATTGCAATCGTCGATGTCTATAAAGAAAGTGTTCCGAAATAACTGTAACTATGAGTTTTAACTATAAGCACGGTATCATAGATTATTCCACAGTTTTGCTCAAATAATGTACACATACAAAAGTGAGTAGGGCGACACAGTCCATATCTTAGATTTAATTTACCATACATCGTTATGCCTGTGTGTGTGTGTGTGTGTGTGTGTGTGTCTGCGTGTGTGCGTGTGTGCGTGTGTATGTGTGTGTGTGTGTGTCTGTGCGTGTGTGTGTGTGTGTGTGTGTGTGTGTGTGTGTGTGTGTGTGTGTGTGTGTGTGTGTGTGTGTGTGTGTGTGTGTGTGTGTGTGTGTGTGTGTGTGTGTGTGTGTGTGTGTGTGTGTGTGTGTGTGTGTGTGTGTGTGTGTGTATTTGTCTGTGTGTGTGTGTATTTGTCTGTGTGTGTGTGTGTGTCTGTTCGTGTGTGTGTTTGTATGTGCGTGTGTGTGTACGTGCGTGTGTGTGTGTTTGTCTGTGTGTCTGTGCGTTTGTTTGTGTGTGTGTGCACATTATGTGAACTGCAAATATTTCTCTATAAGTATGATCTGGTATTCATATCGGAATTATTCATAGTACTGGGTATGCACTAAACCATATATAAACAACAGCGACTAGTAACATATGGTTGTAACAGTTTACGATTTCGTGTAATAACATAATATTTACTTGTATGGCAGTTCGGGCCAGTGTACCCTGCGGCACATGTGCACGTGTATGAGTCGATTCCGTCATTACACGTGCCACCATTCGCACACATTGGGCCTGGACTACAGTCGTCGATATCTGGAACGAAACGTTATATTTAAATAGAAAAATATGGTTGGGTGCAACGTAATATTTAATATTAACAATTAATTTGTACTTGGTCAAATCTACTCTTGTCTTTAAACGGATGGTGTAGAATATAATATGAGAGTAACGCAACATCCAAACGAAACCTTGTTCTCATATGACGTATGACGAAGTAATTTTCAATGTAACGGTTGTTTTAAGTTGCATTAATACAAACAGGATCATTGTATATTTATTGCGCTGTATTACCCAATAAGGACATTCGAATTAACGTCATTGTTACATTCGTGGAAGAACACATCTACATCTTAGATACTTACTGTTGTTACAGTTGGGACCCGTGTACCCAGCAGCACAGTTGCAGGTGTACATATTGACACCATCAACGCATGTTCCACCGTTGGCACATGGAGCGTTAGCGCAGTCGTCGATGTCTACAAATCAATATCCATTTTTTTTTAGCATAGACTATATACAGATTAACATTCTTAAAACGTAAAAAAACGAAATACTTTAACCGTTATGATAATAATATGAATATCACAGACTGCAGTGCAACATTGTGAACTATTCACAAATAAGCAAGAACTACAAAATACAATTTGACAATATCCGTAGAGAATTTCACGTAATAAAAGACCATTTACTTGTATCGCACTTCGGGCCAGTGTACCCTGCAGCACACATGCACGTGTATGTGTTGACTCCGTCATTGCAGGTGCCACCATTCGCACACATTGGGCCTGGGCTACAGTCGTCGATGTCTGGAACCAAACGTTAGTTTATAATGAAATATGGGTGCGGACACCTCGACGAATACTAGAGCTGCATTGTATCAACTTTGCATTGCTACGCATTAACAACGTATTTAAGATAAAAGTCATAATGCAATAACTGCCCCTTTTGTGGAGCTCAATAGCGTAGCGGTAAGAGCTTCTGACTCTCGACTGAGAGAACTCGGGTTCGAATCCTGTGCAACAGTGTCGGACATTGGGAAAGTTCGTTTACTCTACGTTGCTTCAGTTCACTCAGCTGTAAGAATGAGTACCTGGCTATAGACAGTGGTGGATATTTGTGTACGAACACTCTTCGCGCATTAATTGAAACCTGGTTGAATGCTTCCCAGAGAAGTAGAGATGGTGTTCGATTGAACAGGTCTGCTAGGGAGTAAAGTGTAAAGCGCTTGGAGCAGTCTTGAGGACTGGATACTGCGCTATATAAGAACCTATCTTTTATCTACCCATTGTGAGCTATGAGCACGTGTCAGCAAATAAATAATACTACGACCGGTTTCGTGAAGCGTACTTAAAGTTACGCAATTACTTAGCGTCACGTGTTAGCGTAAACTCCTATGTTCACTTATTAAAAAAACACAATCGCGTCATTTACCAAAACAATCATCTTAGTGTTAAGAACTTTTTAGCCGCTTCATGAAACCCGCCCTGGGTGTTTTTCAAAACATCAGTACAAACATACTTGTCTGGCAGTTTACGCCACTGTATCCAGCAGCACAATCACACGTGTATGAGTTATCACCGTCATTGCACGTTGCTCCATTGGCACACGGCATGTTGGCGCAGTCATCGATGTCTGGAAAATAGTGGTTATGACAGTTCAACTTCCCATATCGCATCAACAAAAACTGACCAAGTTTTGTGATTATTTAAGTTAAACGTATGCGTATATATAAGTAGTGATTCTAAAATATAAAATGTTCACATGTAAATTATGATAATCGATTTGTACGTGATGATCTTTCAATTTGTAAAAGGCATTAACAGTATAATGGGCCTTTTTACGACCATTTCTCTATTTTTTCTGGAACCGCAACCGGAATTGCATCCTCAAAATGGATCAACTACCTTTCTTGAAATGGAACCGTTACCCTCTGGAACTGCAACCTTTTCCACTAATAGGTCGGTAATGCTACCAAAAATGTTACATTTTCTTCGAACTTTTTGGGACCATTTACCGAAACTTTTACGACCATTCTAAACGCTACATACATTTGTAAACAATTTGAACAGCTACCTTAACTACGTCGGAGCGGCAATGTTTTCTGTCCGTCCGAAAATGCAGCTAAGTGCTGCCTCGCTACGTCGGATCGGCTCGGAGTCTCGACCCATCAACGTAACGAGACCCGCTTTGGACGTCGCATTCAAATCGGCATACCACGACCTGACGAACAGTTACGCTAACTATGTCGGATCGGCTACTTCTGCCTACGTCGGATCGGCAATGTTTTTCCCTCCGAAAATTCGGCTAATTACCGCCTCGCTACGTTGGATGACCTCGGAGTCTGGACCCATCGTCGTACCGAGACCCGCTTTGGACGTCGTCTTTGCCTTGACATACCACGACCAGACGAATAGCTACGTTAGCTACGTCGGATCGGCTCGGAATCTGGACCTACGGACGTAACGAGACCCACTTTAGACGTCGCCTTTCCCTCGGCATGCCACGTCCGGACGAACAGCTTCGCGAATTACGTCTGATCGGCAATGTTTTTCCCATCCATCGACATAACGAGACCCGCTTTGGACGTCACCTCGACATGCCACGACCGGACGAACAGCTACGTTAGCTACGTCGGATCGGAAGTGTTTTTTCCCAGAAAATGTTGCCAAGTGCCGCCTCGCTACGTCGAATCGGCTCGGAGTCTGCATCCATCGACATAACGAGACCCGCTTTGCACGTCGCCTTCGCCTCGGAATGCCACGACCGGACGAACAGCTGCGCTAATTACGTCTGATCGGCAATGTTTTTCCCAGAACCTTCTGCCAAGTGCTGCCTCGCTACGTTGGATCCGTTCGGAGTCTGCATCCATCGACATAACGAGACCCGCTTTGGACGTCGCCTTCGCCTCGGCATGCAATGACCGGACGAACAGCTACGTTAGCTACTTCGAATCGGCAATGTTTTCCCAGAAAATTCTGCAAAGTGCCGCCTAACTATGTAGGATCGGTTCGGAGTCTGCATCCATCGAAATAACGAGACTCGCTTTGGGTATCGCCTTCGCCTCCGGATGCCACGACCGGAAGAACAGCTACGTTAGCTACGTCGGATTGGCAATGTTTTCCCAGAAAATTCTGCCAAGTGCCCGGTCGCTACGTCAGATCGGCTCGGAGTCTGGATCTATTGACGTAACGAGATCCGCTTTGGACGTCGCCTTCGATCGGTATGCCACGACCACACGAACACAACAGAGGAACAGCTACGCTAATTACGTCTGACCGGCAATGTTTTTCCCTCCGAATGAAAGTGCCGCTTCGCTATATCGGCTCGGCTCGGAGTCTGGACCTATCAACATAACGAGACCCGCTTTGGACGTTTCGCCTTCGCCTCGGCATAACACGACCGGACGAACAGCTATGCGGATTACGTCTGATCGGCAATGTTTTTCCCAGAAAATTCAGCTAAGTGCCGCCCGCTACGTCGGATCGGCTCAGAGTATGGATCTGTCGACGTAACGAGCCCCGCTTTGGACGCCCCATCGCTCGGTATGCTACGACCAGACGAACAGAAAAGACGAACAGCTACGCTAATGACGTTGGATCGGCAATGTTTTCCCTCATAATTCAAAGTGCCGCCTCGCTACATCGGTTCGGCTCGGAGTCTGGACCTATTGACGTAACGAGACCCACTTTCGACATCGGCTTCACCTCAGCATACCACGACTGGACGGACAACTACTTTAACTACGTTGGCTACTTCTAACTACGTAGGATCGGTTCGGAGTCTGGACCTATCGACGAAACGAGACCCGCTTTGGATGTCGCCTTCGCCTCGGCGTAACACGACCGGACGAACAGCTACGTTAGCTACGTCGGATTGGCAACGTTTTTTTCTCAGAAAATTCGGCCAAGTCCACCTCGCTACGTCGGATCGGCTGGGAGTCTTAATCTATCGACATAACGAGACCCGCTTTGGACGTCACCCTCGCCTCGGCACGTCACGAACGAACATTAGCTACGTCGGATCGGCAATGTTTTTCCTATAAAATTCGGACAAGTGACGCCTCGCTACGTTGGGTCGGATCGGCTCGGAAACTGGACCTATTGACATAACGAGACCCAGTTTCGACGTCGTCTTCGCCTCAGCATTCCACGACCGGACGAACAGCTACGGTAACTATGTCGGATCGGCTACTTCTGGCTATGTCGGATCGGCAATGCTTTTCTCCGAAAATTCGGCTAAGTGCCGCCTCGCTACGTTGGAACCAGGTAGCACCTTTGGAACCAAATAACATTTTAAAGGTTTTTCAGCGCTGAGCTCAAGGATTTGTTTTTTTACGTCTAAAACTATACGAAAACCCCTTAAATGAGCAAAATCGGTCTGAAAACAAAGACGTTAGAAAAAAACTGTCATCTAGTTTTACTGGGGTAGTGGGCAGTATTTTGTTAACGGGATATCGACGAGCGAAGGGGCGGAAACAAATTCGGAATTCTGGGTCAAAAACATTTCCTTAAGAAAATCGAAAAGTTAAGAAAATCGACCTTAAACGTTAAGGTAGCATTTGTGTGTTTAATTTCCTTTAGAAAATGTGACATTAAGGATCTCTCCCAAAAGGTAATTGTATAACATAGGATACTTTGTATTTACCAGTAACATCAACAAAATAATTGCAAATGTGTTGGCTATCTTAAAATAAAATATATGATTTTTTTCCATTATGACATTTTAATGCCCCTTACATTCAGGCATTCGTGGAACTACACAGCTACGTTTAAGAGTTTGCTCATCGTTATTACATTTGGGATCAGTTTTTGTAAGGCAAAACACTAAATGTAATATTGCAAGAAATTTGAAAATACGTGCCGTAAAAGCATCTACATCTAAGTTTGTACTTACTGTTGTTACAGTTCGGCCCATTATACCCAGCAGCACAATTGCAGCTGTAGGTGTTAACACCATCAACGCATGTTCCACCGTTGGCACATGGAGCATTAGCGCAGTCGTCGATATCTACAAAGTCGATAGACATGCTTGGTTGCATATATTTGTAAGAGTATAGCTTTATACAAATTAAGATGAAAAATCAAATACTGATATTAATCACTACTGTTGAAATGTTATGCTGGTGATAATAATAAATAAAGAATCAAGCACTTGATAGTTAAACATTAATTAAACTGTAATTAATTCATTAATATACTAATTTACATACTCATAATATGAGAGAGAGAGAGAGCATAATGTTGACAATATCATGTAATAAAAGAACATCTACTTGTATCGCAGTTCGGGCCAGTGTACCCTGCAGCACACGTGCATGTGTATGAGTTGACTCCGTCATTGCATGTGCCACCATTCGCACACATTGGGCCTGGGCTACAATCATCGATATCTGGAACAAAATGTAACAATTTATTTAGAAAACGCGGTTGTATGCCATACAAGTGTTCAATTATGGAATGCCAATCATACGTAATCAACTATGAAATTAGTTGGTAAATGAACAATATGTAGAGCATATTATAGTAACGCAATCACCAAATGTAAATTATCTTTATGTGGCACACCTGTGAAAAAGGCAAACTTATTATAAACAATTACATAATCAAGTCAGCTGAATTTATCGTTCTTTATATATATAAATATGTTTTAGTTACAAGACTTTTTAATGTACCTGCCATTGAAAATGTACAGCTCCATCTATATTTTACTTACTGTTGTTACAGTTGGGCCCATTATACCCTGCAGCACAGTTGCAGGTGTACATGTTGACACCATCAACGCATGTTCCACCGTTGGCACATGGAGCGTTAGCGCAGTCGTCAATGTCTACAAAGTCGATATCCGTGTTGATGCATATTCTTTTAAGCGTGTACTTTCATTTATAAATATTAATCCTCCTAAGAGATATGTTTTGCCATTATATAAATAAACTTTATAAATACATATTTATATTGATTATGGGGGTGTTGCGTTATTAATTGTAACACAACACAATTTACTGGGACTTAGTTAAATTGATATATTTAAATGTACATTTACTGTTGCATTGACTCATAGCATTACAATCCTATTATACACACAATCGAATAAGTACAACTAACTAAATGACTATGAGAGTAACTGTTGCAAATTTCGTGTAATTAAATAACATTTACTTGTTTCGCAGTTCTGGCCATTGTATCCTGCGGCACACGAGCACGTGTATGAGTTGACTTCGTCATTGCATGTGCCACCATTCGCACACATTGGGCCTGGGCTACAGTCATCGATATCTGGAAAACGTTACAAAACGTTAGATCATACATAACAATACGTGTTTATGCTCACAAAATGATGTATAGAAATGTACATTCCATGAACTTCAAATTTATAAACATACACAGCGATATATTGACATGTGTTTAATAGAACGAACATTCTACATGCCTACAGGGAGCTGCGAGCACCTGTCACTAATTGAGTATAAAAACTGTCTAAAGGTGTCTAATCTATGGATGTAACTTACCGGTTTGGCAGTTTTCACCAGTGTATCCAGCAGCACAATCACACGTGTAGCTGTTCACACCGTCATTGCACGTTCCTTCATTAGCACACGGCATGTTGGCGCAGTCATCGTTGTCTGGAACATTGTGATTATGACAGTTTCACTTCCTCCAACACACGAGTTCATTTAGTAATATCACCAGTATTAAAACGTGCACTTGAAAATCGAAACCGTACATCACCCATCTAAATATTATTGATACAGTGTCGGTCGCTTAGCTGCAAATGAAATAGTTATAAAAAAAAATTCGTGATGAGTTAAATTAAACTTGAGTATGTATATATTATGAACGACTCTAAACTGTGATATCACTATGCCAAACTCAAAGGTCCCATCTCATTCGAGCATGACCAACTGTCAATGCATCACATTAAATGAATCGCACCTAGAAAATATAACATTAAGCCAATCTCCAAAAGCCATGTTTTATTTATCGCATGACACATTCAGAATTGTTGGACCAAAACATTCGTTGAAACGATTCAGTAACATCTACGTTTGTACTTACTGTTGTTACAGTTGGGACCATTATACCCAGCAGCACAGTTGCAGCTGTACATGTTGACACCATCTACGCATGTTCCACCGTTGGCACATGGAGCGTTAGCGCAGTCGTCGATATCTAAAAATGTGATGTCTCTGTTAGGTGCGTATTCTCTTTGGTGTGTCGCGTTGATACAGATTAATACTCGTAATAGCTACTCATTTTAATGATCAGGATATCATTTATTAATATAAAATATAAAATAGAACGATTAATATTTGGATAGTGGAACAATATAATCCAGAACGACTAATAACATATGAGTGTAAAGGATGATGATCTCGTGTAATAAAAGAACATTTACTTGTATCGCAGTTCGGGCCAGTGTAACCTACAGCACACGTGCACGTGTATGAGTTGACTCCGTCATTACAGGTACCACCATTCGCACACATTGGGCCTGGGCTACAGTCGTCGATGTCTGGAACAAAAAAAATGTGTTTGTAATAAAACGTTGATGGTTGCAACAACGACGTAAAAGGTAATACGTGGTATACAACATGCGGGTGTATTTTAACGCGTCAATGCTAACGGACCGGTTTTTCGCACACGGCACAATGCAACAAAAGTTTACCTTTCTAATGTACTCTAGGAGCATAGGTCACTAAGTTAATATAAAATATATACACACAGGGCCGGATCCAGAAAAGGTAGTGTAGAGGGGCAAAAAAAAACAGTTGCACCTCCCCCCGAGGCTCGCAAAAGCCACTGGCTTCCGAACCAAATTCATATTTGGTGGGCTGAGCCGCCGGAGCTTCAGCATGACTCCGCTGTCGGAAGTTGACATTGGCAGACGGGTAAACGGGAGGTGGTGTTGAAGATTTCCCCCCGGAGCTTCACCTCCACTCCACTGTCGCCACTGCTCTTGGAAACGTTTTCATCCGCCTTTCACTATAGACTACGGCTTTAGTGCTGGTTTTCCATTATCTAGGTAACTTACTTGTTTGGCAGTTTACGCCAGTGTATCCAGCAGTACAATCACACGTGTAGGAGTTAACACCGTCATTGCACGTTGCTCCATTGGCACACGGCAAGTTGGCGCAGTCGTCGATGTCTGCAAATAGTGGTTATGACAGGATTAGTTCCAGCAAACACATTATTACACTTACGAATAAACAGCTGTTGTTAATATTCAAAAGACATAACATCGACGCAACAGCATCACTCGACTAACAGTTATTAGCGTCGTTTTTTTATTTTTACAATAAAATGAAGTTAATGGTGATTCAAAACTCTGACATGCCATGCCCATATAGAAATATCGACATTTGATTGACACGTGTTTGACTATTAATTTGTTTAATAACTGAATCATATATGGAAATTAGATACTCATTAAAATATTATATTGTTCCAATATCTAAATTATTACTGAAAAATCCGTTTTTTTATCATATGACAAACTCTTGCTTTATTTGATTATTATAAAAAATAAAAACATTTTATCTTGGATTATAAAGAAAAACAATCATATTTGATATTACAAAACTTTGTTTCCTCTGACCTTCGTGGACACACATCTAAAGGTACGTCTTTACTTACTTGTGTTGCAGTTGGGACCAGTGTACCCCGCAGCACAATTGCAGATGTAGTCATCAACACCATCTACGCACGTTCCACCATTTGCACATGGAGTATTAACGCAGTCATCGATATCTACAAAGTTGATGCCCATACGTTGTTATGTTTTATTATGTTTTGGTGTGTACTGGTGTGTATGTGTGCATGCGCGCGTGTACGCGTGCATATATCGCGCGTGTATGCTTGTTGCTGTATAATTATTCTCTATACGGTTCATCATTCATAAGACATATGATCGAGGCATAATATTAGTAACGCAATGCAGTGAACTAAACTTTATTCGAACTATTTATTCTAATAAATGTTCGCTGGAATAGTATTTTGATATGACATAATAATACAGACCTAACATAACATTATTATCAAAAACTACTAATATAGTATAAATGGTGTAGATCTTTTCTTTCATAAAATAACATTTACTTGTATCGCAGTTCGGGCCAGTGTACCCTGCAGCACACGTGCACGTGTATGAGTTGACTCCGTCATTACAGGTGCCACCATTTGCACACATTGGGCCTGGACTACAGTCATTGATATCTGGAATCAAACTTTTAGTTATAATACAATCTATGTTGGTACAATGGAACGTATAGTAGAGACAATCTATGTTAATTGCATTCATGTCAGTATATCAATATGGCCATTATTGCTGTTGTGAACGAGTTCATTTGCTTGCCATTTCTGTTGGAATGAGTCATAATTTTACAAAATATTAGCCAGAACGACTAAAGCAATATGGGAGTAACGGTTGGCGACAATTTCGTGTAATAAAAGAACATTTACTTGTATCGCAGTTCGGACCAGTGTACCCTGCAGCACACGTGCACGTGTACGAATTGACACCGTCAACGCAGGTGCCACCATTCGCACACATTGGGCCTGGACTACAGTCATCGATATCTGAAAAATATTAATTTATAGTACACGTAATTTTGTTCTCTATGAATTTCGTGTTGGTATTAAAACAATGTAATGTATTGACAACATAACGAATGGGTATAGTAGAGCCTCTGCTTTGTTAAGTTACATTCTACATACAAACAACGCGTCGATACATCGTGTGTAAGTTTGCATTTGTATCTTACTGGTCTAAGTTAACGGCAAGGAGCATACGTGTTGTACTAAAAGTGTCAAACCCACAGTAAATGATCATACAAAAAGAGCTGAGGCGTCATACTTCGACAGAGCACTTGCTTAAATACTTTGCCCACTACAAATGCTGTAATCGACTTCTTGCGGATTTTAATAGACACAAAGCAATATATGAAGACTACCTTTTAACACATATCAATGCATGCTGCAATCATGATAATAAAATAATAAAATTATTATCACCAATCTTAAGACGTTTCAAAATTATGACATCACCCAATTAAGTATAACTTAGTTGCTACGTTACATACTTTTATTATAAATTGTTTCATATCAATAAAAAAAATTAGTAGTGATTGAAGTTATAAAAACATACCTTCAATTACATGCATACGGGAGTGAATATACATATGGGTAGTGGCTTATCTAGTACCTCCTTAACATTTCATACAGTGTAAGTGGCATGTGTCTTTATTAGGTAAATTACACTTGTATGCTTAAGCCTACACAATAATGATATTCATGCACATGTCCATGCAAAAATGTTTATACGGCTATATATGATTTGCAGTGATCAACTATCAAGATATCTGTGTAAATTAACGAAATGTAAAAAGTTGTATTATTTCACTGTGTAAAACGTTATTTGTTTAATAAAAAAATTGTTTCATTTCCGGCCTCACCGGGGACTATATTTCTACGTATGCAAATCATACGCATACTAACAGTCGTAGAGACAGTCAGAAGTGCAAACTTACTAGAGTTGCAGTTGGTGCCCATGTATCCGGCGGCACAATTGCAGGTGTAGGAGTTATGTCCATCTATGCATGTTCCACCATTGGCACACGGTGAGTTGGCACATTCGTCTGTTCCTGAAAATCAGACCGTCTGTATGTTAGTCCCGAGATGGTGCCATGTCGTGAGTGAACATGTAAAGACTACCTTATGTTTTGTTGTAATCACAGGTACGAACCGTCAGAATTGTACACACGTAAGACTGATAACATAAATACGATAAACCACAAACAAACCTAGCTGTTTTGCAGCGAGTACTCGATACAAACTCAGCGTGAGCTCGATACAAACTCATGTTGAAAACTGGGGTATATTGAATAGATCTGATGATGCGATGACGCAGCTGACTGAAGACAGCTCAACTACTCGCGAGACAAGACCCGGTCTTAGGGAGTTTTTGAACTAACGATTTGTTACATTGTAAATCCTTTGACGAACAAACCGCATGATGCTCAACAATCTTAAGAAATATCTCTTGCTCCCCCCGTAAGACCATAAAATCTACGAAAATCCTTAACTCATATTGGGTAAACTGTAAGATCGCTACACATTGCATCTAAGATAGTAATACAATAGTTATCTTGGTTCTTTCAATTTGTAGCTATACCAACTGCCAATACATCACATCTCTATAATTATGTGTGTGTGTGGTGTGTGT
>OZ023208.1:35473683-35526803 GCA_963995525.1 Escarpia spicata | reverse complement strand
AGCTGTTCACACCATCTACGCAAGTTCCGCCGTTTGCGCATGGTGCATTTGCGCAATCGTCGATGTCTAGACATCACAGTCGAAAAGCACAAGATTAAATGATATAAATTTAAATGCAACCAAGTGATGTACGTATAACATAATACAAATATGCAATCGTTACATAAGGTAATGTTCAAGACGTTATAGGAATTGGATTAATTAACATCGACCTACCAGTTAAAGCACATTTGTTACACTAAATTATTTATGTTCTAAATATAACCATCACATCCAGAACCATAGATGCTACGAGTACTTACTAATGCTGCAGGTAGGACCGTCGTATCCCAGGACACATGTGCAACTGTAGCTGTTAACTCCATCGTGACATGTTCCGCCATTTTCACATGCATTGGAAATGCAATCGTCGGTATCTGTAACGAATTTTTAATACATGCAAATACCTATGACTATCAACTGTTAAAAGAATAAATAACTATTCCACATTCACAGTGCAATGACGTGTTTTGGTGAAACTAGGGGTAGAACCAAATTACCAATGGATGATGCGTACATGTATATATATATATATATATATATATATATATAAGATGGCTTAATATTATACCATTATAAATCACGTTCACTCACACAGATATATATATAATTGTTGGCGATCTTGTGTAATAAAAGAACATTTACTTATATCGCAGCTCGGGCCATTGTACCCTGCAGCACAGGTGCACGTGTATGAGTTGACTCCGTCATTGCATGTACCACCATTCGCACACATTGGGCCTGGGTTACAGTCATCGATATCTGGAACATAAAGTAAAAGAATTATTTAACAAATCAAGATTATTCATAATAGGAGGTCTTAGTTATGGAAACCCATTAACACGTGATCAATAATTAAGTTATTTTGTAATCGAAACAGACATGCAATCTCCAAAAACGCATTCGGTCATAACAGCCGTCGCCTATGATATTGGTCATTGTAAAGATACCGTTATAACAGCCATCGCCTATGATATGGTTATTTTAAAGATACCGTTATAACAGCCGTCGCCTATAATATGGTTATTGCAAAGATACCGTTATAACAGCCGCCGCCTATGATATGGTTATTGTAAAGATACCGTTATAACAGCCGTCGCCTATGATATTGTTATTTTAAAGATACCGTTATAACACAGAAGCTATAGTGTTTACTTACTATTGTTACAGTTGGGACCATTATACCCCGCAGCACAATTGCAGCTGTAGGTGTTGTCACCATCTACGCATGTTCCACCATTTGCACACGGACTATTAGCGCAGTCGTCGATATCTACAAATCAATATACATCTTTTCGTACTAGGTTTTTACGTGCAAAGCGATATTAACAACGATCCGTTTTAAGTACTGGGATTCCGTATTAATAATGTACATGTCAATGCTTTGTCGCAAGACAATTTTATTGTGAACGATTTACTTTGATGTATTTCAGCTTGCATTTACTGTTGGATTGACTCGTCATAATTATGTTAATAGTTGCACATGTAGACGAAATACAAAATACAAACTAAACTAGCATACTACAAGAGTTTGTAAAGAAAGAAAGAAAAGACCATTTACTTGTATCGCAGTTCGGGCCAGTGTACCCTGCAGCACACGTGCACGTGTAAGAGTTGATTCCGTCATTGCAGGTGCCACCATTCGCACACATTGGGCCTGGGCTACAGTCGTCGATATCTGGAATAAAAGGTTAATTTAAAATAAAATATGGTTGCATAAAGTAGGGCATGCCGTTAGCCTGGTAGACGCTTTCCGATGTTTCAGCTTGAGGACCGTCGGATAGTCCATGAGTCAGACGACAAAATTGTGGACATCACTACTTGTGACCAGAAGTCGGTACGCGTATGCTGGGTTTTACTCATTTCAAAACGTACATAGCTCATTCTTAGACAAACATACATTCTTGCCACTTTATAAAACAATGGTTAGATTACATTATACTGTGCCATGGCGGTATGGCATCCATATGAGAAAACAAATCAAATAGCAACAATAAACATCAAGAGAAGAATCGCGAAAGAATAACCTGGCACGAGTCACTTACAACACAGAAAGCTTATTAGCATATGGATGGCTAAGAGGAGACGTGATAGAAGTGTATGAAATAATGCATGAATTGTACTATTATGAATCCTCAAACATTATTAAATGGGAGGATGTGGCATTAAGATCATGACATACAGGACACTCTCTTAAATTGTTTACACAAAGAGAAAAACTAAATCTAAGAAAAAATGGTAGAGTGGCTGAACAATGGCATAATCCAACTGAATAAGTAATACAAACATAGATAAACTCGCTGAAATATCATCTGGACAAATCTTGGTTTATCCAGGTGATGTATAACTGCGACACAACAATAATTCTATTTAAAAACGGGAGTAACGAATTCTTGATTATGAGGAAGAAGATCTCATCATTGTTGAATCAAGTGGATACTGCGACAAGAATCGTCCTAAGGTTTTCTAAGGAGTGTGGAGACTCAAGGGACACGGCACAATGCAGGAACAGTTTACCTGTCTAATGAACGCCATGAGCACAGGTCAGAAAATGAATGTAAATATACACAGAAGCTTTAATGCTGGTTTTCCAATGAGGTTATATCAATGTAACTTACTTGTTTCGCAATTTATGCTAGTGTATCCTGCAGCACAATCACACGTGTAGGAGTTAACACCGTCATTGCACGTTCCTCCATTGGCACACGGCATGTTGGCGCAGTCGTCGATGTCTGGAAAATAATGGCCACGACAGTTTGACTTCAGGTTACATATCAGTTCATGTAGGAATATATCAAAACAATCCCTAACCACAAAACAGAAACAACAAACGCACCAACCACGTAACCATTCGTCATATCGAACTTGTCTCTTTACAAAAATGTGGCATTAAAGTTTTCTACAGAAGCTATTGTCTTCACATGACACACGTAGGACTATTTCAAAGTGAACATTAACATAAGCAAATTCCATGATTCTTGTATTTTTATACAGTAAATCTAAGTTCTGAAGTTCTTATTTAGCGCAGTACCCAGTCCTCAGGACTGTTCAAAGCGCGTTACACTTTACTCTGGATGACCTGTTCAATCGAACACCATCTCGACTTCTCTCGGAAGCATTCAGTCACGCTGCAATTAATGCGTACTATTCGTACACAAATAACCACCACTGTCTATAGCCAAGTACTCACTCATACAGCTGAGTGAACTGAAGCAATGTAGAATAAACGAACTTGCTCAAGGTTCGATACCGCAGCACAGGATTCGAACACGCGTTCTCTCAGTCGAAAGTCCGGAGCTCTTACCGCTGCGCTACTGCGCTCACACAACACACATATTTATGTAATAAATACATCAAAGTTCCTTCCACGGAAACATTCGTGGAATTACACAGCTACATCGATGTAATTACTTACTGTTGTTACAGGTGGGACCCGTGTACCCCGCAGCACAGTTGCAGCTGTAGGTGTTGACACCATCAACGCATGTTCCACCGTTGGCACATGGAGCATTAGCGCAGTCGTCGATATCTACAACATATATCATTACCTTAGCATGGTTCAGCTATGCAACGTGCCTATGTCTGTGTACATAGCAATAATAATAATGTGTTTATTTAGTAATCATGATATTGAATCAATATACATGTGCATCATTATGCATTTGTTAAATTACATACAAGCGTTTTGCGGATACACGCGCCAACACCAGCATTGCTACTATTGAGCAAACTACTTAAGTATTTATATCACGGTGTACATTTCCAATTGGTACACTGCTACAGCAAGCAGGTGTGACGTACTTGTGTTGCATTTGGGACCCGTGTATCCTGCTGCACATGTACACGTGTATGAGTTGACACCATCTACACATGTCGCTCCATTGGCACATGTGTTGGAAAGGCAATCGTCGATATCTATGACAACAATAACACACCGTTTAAAAAACATTTATATTTAATGATCAAAGCGTAACTCAAGATAACGCAGCAAAATACAACATAAACCTCAACATATAACACAAACCTCAACATACAACACAAACCTCAACATACAATACAAACTTCAACATATAACACAAACCTCAACATGCAACACAAACCTCAACATATAACACAAACCTCAACATGCAACACAAACCTCAACATATAACACAAACCTCAACGTCCATCACAAACCTCAACATATAACACAACAGTACAACTCATCAACATTGAAGAAATACATTTGACATTTACTGCCACAGATAAAATGACATATAGTATCAAGTTGACACAGTTTGATTACTATTTGTAACAGCATTCTAATGGATATCTGAGAGAAGTAAGCAAGTGTGGTGTGTACGGGCACTTACTGGTGTTGCAGTTGGGACCCGTGAAGCCAGCAGCACATTGGCATGTGTATGAGTTAATGCCATCTGTGCACGATCCTCCATTGGCACATGGATTAGGAATACAATCGTCCATATCTGCAGAGCCATGCACGAGAGATTACAATGAATACGTTAAAAGATAGGATGAACCATAATAATAATAATAATGTTTCATTTCAGACAGTCAGTGTGTCCATATAAAAACAATACATTTATAAAAAAAATATGTTTAAAAAAAGTCATAGTCATAATGTTCACATATTTTGTTTAAGACGACTCTTATATATATATATACTCATATAGATATATATATATATATATATATATATATATATAAGACGACTCTTATATGTTTAAAAAAAAATCATAGTCATAATGTTTACATATTTTGTTTAAGACGACTCTTATATATATATATATATATATATATATATATATATATAGTGAATAATAATAAGAGTGAATGTGGACATTATGACTATGACATTTTTATTATTATTATTATTATTTGACCATGTAGCATGGTTTCAAATAAAGCACATTTTAATATTATTAATGCCATTCATAGGTGCTCAGAAATATGCACGACTATCCTCCGACAGATTCTACGGCATTTACTAGAGTCTGCTATATATCGTGTAGCATGTTAATCTTAATTACTCAAATGATGTAATTTAACTTCGTAGGAGTACAGGATTTCTTAATGTCATCCTTGTTGAATACATTTAGAGGAGTATTTACAGGTATCACCTATTAATTTTGACATTTATTGACACAGATAAAATGACATATAATATCATGTTGACATAGTTTGATTACTATTAGCAGCATTCTACGTTGACATCTGAGAGAAGTAAGCACGTGTGTACGGGCACTTACTGATATTGCAGTTGACGCCCTCGTAGCCAAGAGCACAATTACAAATGTAGCCGTTCACGTCGTCCGTGCACGTTCCTTCATTGGCACATGGGTTCGGGTCACAGTCGTCGATATCTAGAACAAATTATTTTATTTTAAAACTTTTTTTATTAAGCATGACTACACATTTCATACTTATGTGATGTGTAGTGCATAAAATAACATACCATACTAGAGGGAAAATCACATATTAATTCCACATATAAGAAATGATATGACGTAAACTAATTCGAAAAGTATGTGTCTATCAATTAAAGGTGTTAAACTCTGGAATGGTCTTGATAAATCACAAATTTGTTGTCACAATAACGATCTTTTCAAAAACTAATACAAAGAAAATATATTGAATACATATATGTATTTAATGATTAGGTATATTTTGGGAAAAATTACTGGTGTTCTGATTATATTATTACTTTAACTTCTTTACTGCGAATGGCCTGCCATGATTTGGACATGATAATTATGTCTTACGTATTCTAGGTGATGTCACATGCATAAATTTGTTCTGTGTTATACAGTATTATATAGGTTTGTTATGTGTAGCAAGGCAAGTAATCATAAGTGTTACACCTTATCTTGCCCTTTTTCGACAATTGTATACATCTATAATTTAATAATTCGCTACTTTATTATATTTGTTGTTGTTGTTGTTGTTGATGTTGTTCAAATAAAGTTGCATTCGTTCAAGCATACTGTTTTGGCATGTGGCACCGTCGAAGCCTACGGCGCAGTCGCACATGAAGCCACTGACAGCGTCGAAACAAGTGCCACCGTTCGCACACGGCCCGTTCTCACAGTCGTCGATGTCTGCAAAAGTGAACATTGTTAAACGTCACGTCTTTATCATTGTACAACATACCATGCATTTAATTTGCAACTGTTGCGTCTGTTTGGTTTAGTGCATTTAAAACTGTTTAGCTTTTTTGCAAAGAAAAACTATATTGTACTTCGTTACACAAACGTGTGTCTATTTTAGTATGTTTTATTTCAAAGCACTACATTAACTTGACCGTGATCGCAATCAGTATCTTCATAATGCAAAACATTCACCTGTCTCACACAGTAGACCAGTATATCCTTCCAGGCATTCACATGTGTAGCTATCAATGCCATCTACGCAGTTGCCACCGTTTTTACACGGGTCTGGATCGCAGTCATCGATATCTGCAAACAATAAAATACAGCTACGTAGAATTTAGAAACGTTATTGCATTAACGTTTATATTGTTGTAATTACAATGAAATGAATTCGTTACTGTTGACATGTTATACAGATAAAGATACTTACTGGTATCACAGTCTGGACCAGCGTATCCGGGAGCGCAATCACATGTGTAGGAATTAACGCCATCAACGCAAATTCCGCCGTTTCCACATGGATTGGGGTGGCAGTCGTCTATATCTACAATGGATTTGTTTATATCCGTGTACACCTCCTAAGGTTCATGTTGGCACTGTGTGACATAACATGACATGTAATGTATGGTCTGGACACAGTGACATTGACAGAACAACAACAACAGAAGTTGCAAGTTTGTGAGAACAACTGGGTTCGAAGAATAGGAAGAATAACGAGAGTAGACAGATGAAAGATGAACGATCTGAGAAAATGCGGAAAACATCAAAGACACGGAAAAAGGGACAGGTCACAGCTAAGGTGGGAAAACAGTATGTGGAGGGATATAAGAAAATCGGGGGAGGATGAAAGATGGAGAGAGGGGGCAATGTTTAGAAACTTTGGAAAGAAAGAATACAGTAAGTAATTCGGCAATACCGTACCTGACCAGCATCACTGTACTGCAGTGAGCAAGGAGGAGTACAACAATAATGTATTATATTTCCAATAAATTACAAACGTACTTGTGTTACAGACGGGACCTGTGAATCCCGGGAAACAGTCGCAGATGAAGCCGTCAGGTCCATTAGAACAGGTTCCTCCATTGTCACACGGATCATCGGCGCAGTAATTGTTTTCTACAAACACATGATAAGTATTCCACCGTGCCCGTCCATGCTAGAACACAACACAAGGCCATCTTACTAAAAAAAGCAAATCTACACTTGGCTCGTTATTCATTTGAGCTAATGCACGATATATCTTAACTAACACGGCGGATGGCCAAACGACTCATCGATTTCGTCATTCAAATACAGCACTATGCTATGTATCTGCAATTGCTGTGTATACATGAAAAGTGTGTTGTCTATGACACCGTTTAAATACCGACGAGGCAATAGACGTCGTAGCGGACAATGTTCCGAGTGGCCACTTCCAATTAGGAATACGCGGTCGAAAACGATTATGATTCTTTAAACACAAACAAAATACTACACACCCAAGCATAGGCCATAATCGTTCGTGGCATTGCAGGTGCTTGGTGGGTCACATGTTACTTGCCGTGACGTTATCTCTCCAACTGGCCGCGTGCAAGACGTGCACTCTTTGCACGACATCTCGGTGCTGCAGTCAACACTGAGCCACGTATCCCCGATCTACAACACCAACATATCAACGTTGGTGTGGGTGGGTGACGATAATACCGTCAATGTTGTGACAACGATACAATGATGTAGTATGCTTAGTGTAGGGGTTGCACGGCACAGTGAAAAGGATAGCAACTCTGTAACCTGCAACGCAAACAAATCTGCAATGCCCGTCGCATACATCTTGATAACAACAGTGATGTGTGTAGTTCATGATGTTTGCTGTATGACGTCGTGATAACAACAGTGATGTGTGTAGTTCATGATGTTTGCTGTATGACGTCGTGATAACAACAGTGATGTGTGTAGTTCATGATGTTTGCTGTATGACGTCGTGATAACAACAGTGATGTGTGTAGTTCATGATGTTTGCTGTATGACGTCGTGATAACATTAAGGTTTACGGTTTCTCTCTGGTTTGCAAACCAAAAGCGCCTAGAGGACTAAGCACAGAATCGCGGATACCAATATCATATGACGTCATGATAACAACAGCAACTCCCTTACCTGTGTTACAAACATCATAATGATTCCAGTAGTAATCTGCATTGAATCGAAGTACATGATGGACTTGAACATGAATCCTACGTAAGATTGGTTGTACGCCGACTGGTACTGAGTCGCGACGACTCGGGATCATTTTCAGTAGGGCCTAAATGTGGATTGTGATATACATGCTTTTCTATTTCTAGTCATAGGTCTACTGCTATCGCAACCACTCTTTTTGGTAATTACTTTTGTATATTATTACCAACACACGTGTTTAACTTAAATCAAACTAATTGTAGAACAAGCATTAATCAAAATAAATTTCCAAAGTTGACACTATTTTCTTGTTGCGACGTTTACGCTTTCGCCGTCGTATAATACATAATATATAGTGTGCGTCTAGTACCAGACTACAACCCACTTATTGCAATATGATACATATGCATTATGCGTATTGAGACCACACCCAATCCTTGCAATATGACAACGACTGTGTTATGACGAGGGTACTCACGGCATGGTGCTGGCCCATGTCGTTCGTACAACCGCACGTCGCTGCCGGCACGCACTCGCCCCGCACGAGGACGTGACTGCTGTCCGTGCAGGCGCACACCTCGACGTCGGGCAGACTGCACTGCTCAGGCCCGTCGGGGTTCATGCAGGTGGCGTAACAGGCCGACGCCAGCTTCTTGTACGTCATGCCGCTCTTACACTGCATCGCTGCAATATCAATGTACCCAGATTGTTCTACATGAAGTGTCAACGCACATCCATTTTGTATGTAGTGTTACACTATGATTCTGCATTCAAATCACCTCGTGTCTGTGGTGAATACCATGTGGTGAACTCGAACGTTAAAAAGCAGCCCGATTTTACCTCTGGTAAATTGGATCACGTAGGGGTCGCGAAGTCGTATTACAATAAGCACTCAGTTAGTGTTTAGTGTAAATATGACTTGGTGAGGCCTACGTGACCTAATTTACCAATTGTGAAGTGTTCACCACATGGCATTCGTCATAAATACGAGGTGATTGAAAGGCAAATAGAGATAGACATTACTGACGATGCAACATGCTGACGGCAAGTTTAGTTTGTGTAATTGTACCTGTTGGACTGCTGCCAGATCCATGTATACTGAATTAAAGTAATCCGACGCGACAATTACGCCTCACCTTCACGTATTCACGTATTCTCTCTGGCAACGTAAGTGTTACGAAACGAACAAAAGGCGGCACTGAAAGATTGCGTAATTGAGTAACGGCACTTACGACAACCAGCAATCGTTCTCCAGTCGCTCTGGAAACCATTGTTGATACAGCCGGTGGCGAAAGCTTCGAGCGAGCCACACGCCGCAGCCTTGGCATTGTCGGCGTTGTTCTGATTGGCGCACACGTCGTATCTGCAGTTCTCCATGAAGCCCGCTGCAGCAATCGGGTCCGCTGCGATGCAAGCTTTGAACACGCCGTCGGTGTCCGTGATGAGACCACAGTAGTCATTCGTCAGGACAGCCGTCTTCATGGGCTCGACGCACTCAGGCGGAGCTTGGTCCAGTGTACCAGTGCAACTGAAAGCAACCAGATTAACACTGAGCAATGCAGAACCGGTATTGCAAAAAGGCATACAAATTTGAAAAACAATGTTGACTATGGCGTGTTATTGTCAGTTGCAAGTAATAGTTGAAGTACGACTGTTCAATCTTGTTTGGCTGGTTAGGCAGATGGCATCATAACGAGAAAATACAGGAGAAAAGGTGTGTGTGTGTGTGTGTGTGTGTGTGTGTGTGTGTGTGTGTGTGTGTGTGTGTGTGTGTGTGTGTGTGTGTGTGTGTGTGTGTGTGTGTGTGTGTGTGTGTGTGTGTGTGTGTGTGTGTGTGTGTGTGTGTGTGTGTGTGTGTGTGTGTGTGTGTTATATCTTGTTCTACATACTACTAGTGTGCACACATATAAACAAGTCGAACACAAGTGCATGCACTGTTTTCGCCATATCTGGTTTTCAGGAAATATATACTGTGAAACACAACAATGAGTTCAAGACGGATTACTCATGCATTAACCCATGCATATGTATATTACGTGTTCCTTTTATGACTACAGACGCCACAAACGACAGCAGCAATGCGTTAGATGTAACGCAGCTGCTTACCCCGGCTGCTCTGGGTCGTCCACTTGCCAGCTGTTGCACACGAGTGAGTACTTGTAGATGGACGAGCTCACATCCGTGCCGTTCTTTAACCGCAGGTCGTTAGTGCGGACGCCGTCAGCGTCCCCGCAAATACCGCCCATTTTCGATGAGAATTCCGTCGGGATCTTTATCGTTGATGTCCAGTATCCATCGCTCTCAACGACCAAGCTAAAGTTGGTGACCAGTCGCACGAAACGTCCGTTGTTTGTGATCGTAAAGCCTGGGTACGTCACGTCGGGGTAGACGAGCACTTCGTCAACCTGAAATATATATCACAGGATAAGGCCACTGGTGTGTCGTTACCCTCAAAGCCAAGTTATAACTTGCATGTCACCATCAACTAGAAGAAGTTACAACTTGTATGTCACCAGCTAGAACAAGTTACAAGTTGTATGTCATCATCAGCTAGAACTGGTTACAACTTGTATGTCACCATCAGCAAGGCCAAGCTACAACTTTTATGTCACCTTCAGTTAGAACAGCGGTATTTAACCTGGGGTAATTACCCCCTTGGGAGTAATTCGGGCATTTTTGGGGGGTAACACAGCTTTCTAAGATATACATTGCTCAGTAATTAATTAATTACAACATCGCACTTGTAGCACGATATATTTCATAAATGCTATGGAATGACGTACCGGAAGTTAAGAACGCCTCATATTGATTGTAAGAACTCCCTTAAAATCGGAGAGGATCTCATCAAGCCATGTCTATTTGATGCACCGAGGCTTGTCTTTGGTGAGGAACAAGGGAGACCATAAAATGATACCACTTTAAGTCACAACCGTGGAAATTTAATCTCTGAGAGGAGCGAGTTCACTTTTAGATAACGCCGCTTTAATTGCAGAAGTGTTAGCTCTCTTTGCGCTTCAATTTAATGACTCAATATTTACATTGTCTATTGTGCCAAACTGTTTGTACCAGAAAACGACTCTGGAAAAAAAGAACAAGTTACAACTTGTATGTCACCATCAGCTGGACCAAACTACAATTTGTATGTCATCATCAGCTGGGCCAAACTACAACTTGTACGTCACAACTTGTATATCACCATCAGCTGGGCCAAGCTACAACTTGTATGTCACCATCAGCTGGACCAAACTACAACTTGTATGTCATCATCAGCTGGGCCAAACTACAACTTGTATGTCACCATCAGCTAGAACAAGTTACAACTTGTATGTCACCATCAGCTGGGCCAAGCTACAACTTGTATGTCACCATCAGCTGGGCCAAGCTACAACTTGTATGTCATCATCAGCTGGGCCAAACTACAACTTGTATGTCATCATCAGCTGGGCCAAACTACAACTTGTATGTCACCATCAGCTAGAACAAGTTACAACTTGTATGTCACCATCAGCTGGGCCAAGCTACAACTTGTATGTCACCATCAGCTGGACCAAACTACAACTTGTATGTCATCATCAGCTGGGCCAAACTACAACTTGTATGTCGCCATCAGCTGGACCAAACTACAACTTGTATGTCACCATCAGCTGGACCAAACTACAACTTGTATGTCATCATCAGCTGGGCCAAACTACAACTTGTATGTCACCATCAGCTGGACCAAACTACAACTTGTATGTCACCATCAGCTGGACCAAACTACAACTTGTATGTCATCATCAGCTGGGCCAAACTACAACTTGTATGTCGCCATCAGCTGGACCAAACTACAACTTGTATGTCACCATCAGCTGGACCAAACTACAACTTGTATGTCATCATCAGCTGGGCCAAACTACAACTTGTATGTCACCATCAGCTAGAACAAGTTACAACTTGTATGTCACCATCAGCTGGGCCAAGCTACAACTTGTATGTCACCATCAGCTGGACCAAACTACAACTTGTATGTCATCATCAGCTGGGCCAAACTACAACTTGTATGTCACCATCAGCTAGAACAAGTTACAACTTGTATGTCACCATCAGCTGGGCCAAGCTACAACTTGTATGTCGCCATCAGCTAGAACAAGTTACAACTTGTATGTCACCATCAGCTAGAACAAATTACAACTCGTATGTCACCATCAACTGAGCCAAGTTACAAGTTGTATGTTACCATCAGCTGGGCCAAGTTACAAGTTGTATGTCACCATCAACTGAGCCAAGTTACAAGTTGTATGTCACCATCAGCTGGGCCAAGTTACAACTTGTATGTCACCTTCAACTGGGCCAAGCTACAACTACATATCACAACATAATTATTGTTATCATTTAGCAATCCAGCAAATGGATGAATACGATCAGTGGCGCCATATGACGGTATCAGTTTCACAGTGTCTTAATAATTATACCATAAATTGCAAACCAACTTGTGTACATATTCAATACATCAATACAGACTGGCATTGTTCCAAACAAACTTAAGATAGCAAAAGTCATACTACTGTATAAAAATGAAAACCCTGAACTATTCAAAGAATACAGACCAGTTTCTATCCTTCCATGCTTCTCAAAGATACTAGAACGCATAATATACAATAGGCTTTACAGTTTTTTAACAAACCAAAATGTATTACCCGAAAAGCAATATGGATTCAGAAAAAAAGTTATTCTACATACATGGCTAATTGATTTGGTTGATAAAATATCTAGTAATATATAAAATAGATAAGCGAAAAATGAACAACTCAGAACACGTCCAAAACATGAAATTCTACGGTCGCTAACACCCTCACGGCTCGTCCTGTTGTGACGATCTTGGTATCATTTGAAAGGATGCACTTTTGTTATTCTAGTGTCATCTAGATTTCCCGGTAACCGTTTAAAGAACACCGATAAAAGGACCTACAATCACGCCGTTTTTGGTGTTCTGTACGGTTCCGAACGATGTTGGCGGCGGGTACTCAGTACACTAATCTTCCGATTGCGGCGCTGTTTTCCTCATTTGCATAGGTTCAGACATGCGCACTTCACCATTTCTTGATTTCATGTTATTAGCTCCACCCACTTTTAAACCGCGGCGAAATTGATGTGCTTTGATTGCAGCGAAACCGATATATCTCTACGTCGGCGTGACGTCACAATAACGTATGCCACCCAACGGGTCTAAATTCGTTGAGTTGGTTGATTGATATACGTGATTGTGACGTCACGCCTACTTCGCATATGACATTTTAGCAGCCGTTTGAAAGTGGGTGGAGCTTATACCATAGAATAGAATAGAATAGAATAGAATTTTATTCACTCTAACCACATACTGTGGTACATAGAGGATCACAATTTCACAAATACATATATAAAACAGGAATCATTATACAAAATATAAATATTAAGTCTGGATAATAATTACCCATCAGTCTAAACTACTAACCGTGTAAAGTCAGGTTTATACAGGTTCCTGGATAACATACACTAGGCAGAACATCGAACATACAGTTTTAAACCATGCAAGATGAATTTTGCCAGGCTGTGAATTATGTCTGGATCATTGGTCTGTAGCATATGTATAAAATTATATACATTTTACCATGAAATCAGATAGTGGTGCCTCAACCGGTAGATTGGTGAACTGTGTCGACGAAACAACATCGTTCACTAAGACATCGGAACGGGCCCGGTTGTAGGTCCGTTTTTAGTTAATTTTAAGAATGATTATCAGGAAACCATTTATATGTTTGAATAGCAGAAAGCTTATACTTTCAAACGACATCAATATTGTTGGGATCCGAAGAACTGTAATGGTACTAGCAGTCGTTAAAAAGGCGTTTTTTTAACGTGTTTGACAGTTGTTCATTTTTCCCTCGCTTATCTATTTTTGGTAATATTGATATTAAAAAGTACACCATAGGTGTATTACTTGACCTCTCTAAGGCTTTTAACACAATAGATCATGATATATTAATAAAAAAAACTTAAATGCTAAGGTGTAAGGGGTACTACCTGCAACTGGTTTAAAATATATCTTAAGAACAGAAAACAGTATGTATCGTAAATAAGACTGAATCAGAATATAAGGAAATTTCATGCGGAGTTCCGCAAGGATCAATATTAGGTCCATTACTCTTCAGCCTATGTATAGAAATGATATTGAATATGTATCAGATGCTTTAAATCCTATGTTTTTTGTAGATGACAATAGTCTTTTTCATGCGCATACATGCTTTGACACACTTATTGAATAAGTTAATGTGCAATTAAAATAAATCTCTATGTGGTTTCATACCAATAAGCTTTCATTAAACACAAAAAGGAGTAATTTTATTATATTCACAACAAACGGGAAGAAATACAGATTTGACAAAGCCGAAATAAAATAGATGGAAACACGTTCAATTCACTAAATTTCTCGGAATAATTATAGATGAACACCTAAACTGGAAGACTCATATTGACAATATCTCAAATACAATAATACGTAATGTAGGACTGCAAAACAAACTAAAACATGTTCTTCCTGTCTCCATTGTGAAAACTATTTACACTGCATTAATTTCATCACATTTACAATATTGTTCTCTATTATGGGCAAATTCATATAGCACAAACTTAGACAAACTAAAAATACTACAGAAGAAAGCTGTTCAGATAATCACATTATCCCAATATACTGCACACTCAAGTCCACTGTTCGCGAAGGTAAAACTTTTATAATTGGATGATATATACAAACATCAGTTAGGTATTTTTATGCATAAAGCAACAAAAATAAACAACTCCCAGATAACATGTCATCAATGTTATTGCGAACTGATAATGTACCTAAACATAAGCTGAGAAACCATAATGCATATTACATCCAACAAATAAGAACAAACACAAGGAAATTCACAACAAATCATTCAGCACCAATATTCTGGAATGCACTACCTCATAATTTACAACTAATTGTATCCATCAATCAATTTAAGAAGAAACTCAAGGAGCTGTTATTGTCAAAATATCATTCATTCTTCTTTTTTTATATAAATATCTTACCTTTTAAATTAACCATAAGTATACCACCATTTTATCATGATATAAATGATTAAGTTTGTATTTTGTATTCATGCTTTACTTGACAATTAGTTAATTTATTCAGAATACATTATTATGTTATAATAAGTGAAATTTGATTAGTAGTCAACCTGTTCTATTTATGTATTGTAAGTAATATATGTATGATGTGTATGTGTATACATTAACTGCATCTATGAGATGATTTATTCACTTTGTTCCAGAAGAACTTACTGTCCTACGTTTATGCTTTAATTTTTCGGAACAAGGAAACTTGTTTTTTTATTATTATGTTCTGGTGGTCCTCGCTATAAGCCCCTACGGGTTTCTAAAGGATCTCCAGGGTTGCAATATTTTGTTTTTTTCTGCTTTATAATCCATTGTACATGTGTTCACTAATTTGTACTTGTAACCGAAATAATGATGTACGCTAAGTTCAAAATAGCCTAGATTACTTAGACGCCGTAAGGTGGCGCCATCGTTGTCACCCTCACAACTATTTGACGATTTCAAGAAAGCGAGCGAGAGTCTAGCCTTGATTATCCAGGCGCCGTGAAGTAGCAGCATTTGTTCGCTCCTCACTACGGCCTGGAATATTAAGGCCCTGCCAATGTTACCGTTAAGGGGCTTTACCCTAGATTCGGTAGAAACCCTGATTGGCTCTCAGGCCAACTATGAAATAACAAATTAAATAAGGATACACTTTTATAAGACAATACTATACTATAACAACATTAAATTTATATTGAAACATGTAACACACGAACTAAACCGACAATTTTTTTTTTTTCATAGTTTAGTGCCTTTTAATCACACGCATATTCATTAGGTGGCTATCAAGAATTTAGTATTGACGTTGTCTTGCTTATGGTCGAGCAGAAACAAAAGACTAAGTGTGAACACGCATGATATAAATACCAAACAAAGATCAATTTAACTAAACAAAGTGCTATCGCTGTCGCGCGCAACGGTCGGACTGCTAACTAATATACAGCTGATGTAGTCGCTAAAGTACAAACATAAGGTGCTGATCTTGGTGGCTAAGTCGGTAGAGTGTTGTGTAACTATTTTAGAGTCATCGGTTCGAATCCCGTAGAGTACTCGATACTTTTGTTTGTGTTCATTTAGTTTAAGATTAATTTTATTTTGTATAATACTATTTCGGGCACTATTTCGTAATTTAATTACGTTATTGAAAACATACATAATTTATAAACATTCTAGGGAATAAACGTGCTAACTGGCAGTGAGTAGTCAAAACGCGATTCTGGGTCAGACTATCTTCCCGGCGAAGCCGCGCAGCCGCGCGAGAGTCGGTTAAGCGAGACTAGTGAGACTTCGACAAGTTAAAGGAAATAAAAATAAGGCATTAGCTAAAATCCTTTTTCCATGTGTACACAAAGTTTAACATTGTATGCAACATTTGACAACATTAAACAAATACAGAAAAATACATTTGTAGCATAAATTCGATTTTAAACCCGTCTGTGAAGCGATTCCCGCTGAAAATAAATTTGTAATGAGCTGGGCGATCACGTGGTATCGTGACGTCACTTATGACACACACACTCGCATCAGGCCGACCCTTTCCATGCATTCAGAGCATGTTTACAAGGATAGCTTTTGGATCGAAACGAGCGTCAGAATGAGTTATTGTGCAATATTCCGACGTAATACAAACACTAGTCATCATAGAGGAACAAGCAGTTATCTTACGGTCCCACATGAGTCGAATTTTATTCAAAACAACGAATGCGAATGGGCCTACAAGTCAACTAGGTTTCGCCAAGCAGCCTTGGGCTCGTTTTCAGAATAATTATATCGAAGGCAACCAACAGGAGATAATCTACACAAATAAACATACAAGGCCAAAATATATTGTATCCAGCTACATAAAGTAACGTGTATAATCTCATAATATCACTAGAATATCGATATATGAAGCAGGAGTTGTACAATTTATCATAACAACTTAAATCAGTCAGTGAATTTATGTTGGTGCCGCTCGCTCAGTTGGTAGACGCGTTGGTTTCTTGCCATTTATTTTACAATCGGGTGATGTCGGTACAATCCTGACAGCATGCAAACCATTGATTTTCTTTACACTGTTTTCACGAAGTAATATAAACCAAATCATTTAGTATACTATGATGCACTGTTTGTAAACATTTTTTATTTTTGTAGTAATTATTTATTCGCCACAAAAATGAAACTATGGTCATTATATATTATATATCCATTACATTATATTTGTTTGGATAAATACAATTTTGAAACATCGTTATATAATGACCATATTTTCATTTTTGTGGCGAATAAATAATTACTACAAAAATAATTTTTTTTTACAAACAGTGCATTATAGTATAAAATGATTTGGTTTATATTACTTCGTGAAAACATAAACAAAAAAGTGTAAAGAAAATCAATGGTTTACATGCTGTCAGGATTGAACCGGCGTCGCTCGATTGTAAAATGATTAACAAGAAACCAACGCGCCTACCCACTGAGCTAGCGGCACCAGCGGAAACCCTCTGACTGATTTAAGTTGTTACGATAAATTGTAAAACTCCTTCATATATCGATATTCTAGTGATATTATGCGATTATACACGTTACTTTCTGTAGCTGGATACAATATATGTTTGCAATGTATGTTTATTTGTGTAGATTATCTCCCGTTGGTTGCATTCGATATAATTATTCTGAAAACGAGGCCACGCTCGGCGAAACCTAGTCGACTCGTAGGCCCATTCGCATTCGTTGTTTTGAATAAAATTCGATTCACGTGGAACCGTAAGACAACTGCTTGTTCCTCTATGATGACTAGTGTTTGTATTACGTCGGAATATTGCACAATAACTCATTCTGACGCTCGTTTTGACCCAAAAGCTATACTTCTAAACATGCTCTGAATGCATGGAAAGGATCGGCCTGATGTGAGTTTGAGTCATAAGTGACGTCACATCTCGGCATCCCGAAAAGCGCGCCAAAAATATGCATATTAGAAAATGTCCGGATGCACAGCATAAAATGTGGAATTTCTAATTCATTGAATTTTTTTGATTTTTTTGGCTTGGTGGACGTGACGGTGACAATAATTGTTTCATCTTGTGTTATTGGGCTAACACAATGCAGGATTCAGTAGGGCAGGGTTGTGCGCGCGTGATAGATTGTTGTTTAGTCGCGTTTTTTTGTACTGAGTGTATTAGCCTACTATTATATACATCTATGTGGAAAGTGAATTAAGCCAATTCATCATTTTAAATAGCTATCCTGTGTAATTGGTATTGTGATTTATTATGAGTTAGTCTGAGAGACAAATTAATTGGTTACTGAAATTAGCAAACGTTCGGATTTACGCTGCAGTACCGGGGCAGGAAAGGAACACAACTCACGTAGATTTCCTTGTTCCTTTCCATTCGCACGACGCGGTCAAACACGTGCACCTCGACGTAGCGCGGGTAGGCGACGTCCGTGTTGCCATGGCGACGCTCGTTCCTCGTGAGCACACTGAAGTACGGCAGCCCGGCGTACTGCTCTTTCGGCGTCGCCATGTTGTACGTGCACATGCCTTGGAAGTGCAGGATCTGGCCGTCGAACGAGTAGTAATGAGGGTCTCCAGACACGTAGCAGATGGCCACCTCTGAAGCAGGCATGGATCAAACCTTTATCTTGGAACGTACACACCAGAAACCGTGAAACCGTTTATAGCGAACATAAAGAGCACCATCGTGTAAGTGACATTTCTGACTGTCAACTACAGACTTTCTCCAAACACCACTTACGCAGATCTAGCAAATACTACCTAGTTTTATAAAGTGTAATGCCGAGCTAACTCATTATCATTACATGGTTTACACTTCAAGCGTTGTAATCAATCGTTTCCGTCTATCCAACATAGTTAGGGTGGAATGATCAGTGATCGTATAAGTACAAGTTGTGTGCGTCAATGCGTGTAAGTACTATCTGTGTGCCTCAGTGACCGTGTAAGTACAATTTGTGTGCGTTAATGATCGTGTAAGTACTATTCGTGTGCGTCAATAATCGTATGAGTACTATTTGTATACGTCAGTGGTCGTGTACGTATTATTTGTATGCATCAAATACCGTGTAAGTACTATTTGTTTGTGTCGGTCACCGTGTAAGTACTATTGTGTGCATCAGTGATCGTGTAAGTACTATATGTGTGCGTCAGTTACCCTGTTAATACTATTTGTGTAAGTCAGTGATCTTGTAAGTACTACGTGTGTGCGTCAGAGATCGTGTAAGTAAGTACTATTCGTGTGCGTCAGTTACCGTGTAAGTACTATTTGTGTGCGTCAGTGATCGTGTAAGTACTATGTGTGTGCGTCAGTGATTGTGTAAGGAAGTACCATTTGTGTGCATCAGTTACCATGAAAGTACTATATGTGTGCGTCAGTGACCGTGTAAGTACTATTTGTGTGCGTCAATGACCGTATAAGTACGTACTGTTCTCGCAGTTCCTGCCCTCGTAGCCAAAGCGGCACTGACACACGTAGTCGTCCTTCGTTGGGATACACCATCCACCGTTTTGACACGGAGCCGAAAGACAGGCTGAAAACATCAAATTCGTCAAACATTTCTTCTTCGGCTAGTTGGTGGCTAGTCATTTTTGTATTACGAGTTATTAAACATACATACATATATATATATATATATATATATACATACATCTATGTAAAGCACTAGCTAGGTCTCATTTAGAATACTGTATAAAACACGGAAGCCGTATCATGAAAAGAACAATATCAGATCGGATGCCATAGCGTAGAAGAACATAGATTCTCTAGAAAGAATACAGAGGAAATCAACCAACTGAGATGTTTTCAGAATGCGGTTTTTAAGAACCCTAGGGACAGGAGATTAAGAGATCAAATAGAATCAGCTAAGATGTTTAATGTTAATGAACATATTGATGAAGTATGTTATTATAACATATTAAATATAGAAGAACATTCTCGTGTATGAATATTAATAATAGCTGGAATATATTTAAAAAAGGAAAATTACAAACATCTCAGAAAAGCATAACTTGGACCCTCGATAAGCCAGACTTCTTATCTATGCGCAATTATTAACTCTTATTAGAATTTGTTAAATGTGTTTCCATTTGGAAAATATAGTGTCTCAGTGAAATAAAATGTGTATATATCAAACTAGTGTTATGACAACATATGTGTTTCATTGGTTGCACGAAATTAAGCGGAAAGAAATTAATACGTTACCGGGACAGCACATGCCATAGTCGAGCCACTTGTATACGTCTCCTCGCTTGCACTTGTTGACGAAGAGCGAGTCGACACGCGTGATGTGGCCGTCTGTGCCCTCTGTGAACTTCTTACTGAACCTCTTCTTCATGAATTTGTTGCACTGTTTGATGTAGAACGACCGTGAGATGAGATCTTCTGCACGTATGTCCATTGCCGTGCAGTTGTCACTCGACCGGGACACGATGTTGGGCAGAGTGAAGAACCGGCTTGGATCTCCGCATTGCAACGGACCTGAAACACGCCAGGTTGATGTTGATGGCGCAATTTACGCGTTTGTGTGTGTTTTTGTGTGTGTGAGTGCATGCGTGCGTGCATGCGTGCGTGCGCGTTCGCGCATGTGTGTTGTACACACGTCGACCATATGTGATCTACCATGAGACTGGGCATACAATCAAACTGTGCATTGTAATTGTAATATTGTTATCAGTTGCTTGTGTATAACTTTTGCTAAATGCTGTATAAAGAAATGTATTGATCACAATGAATGTCTCTATACACTGAAGACTTGCGACAAATTAACTCTTAAACGCAGGATGATAGCGTAAATAGCATACGCTTATCCGAGTTCATGCAGCAGGCGCAGTACCGAGAGCAGGTCGTCTGGTCTGGCGGCCAGAAGTAAAAAAGGACACTTACGTATAAGCTCACACCTGGCGCCCACGTAGCCTTCCGGGCAGTCACACCGCAACCCAAACTCTCTCTGGTCGTAGCATATCGCCCCGTTCAGACAGTAACCGGCGAAATCTCCCGAGCAGAAGCTGTATTCTGCATCAGTCCAGCGTGGTATATTGATGAACAACAATATCAACAACAACAACATATGAATAATACATGATTACAATCGGCTTTGACTGTGCGGGTCTACGGTGACGCACATATCGTACATTATAATATATTGATTCGTGTGATGAAAGGTGACGAGTGCATGTGTCATGTGCCTTCGGTGTACGTTAACTCGGACGTTGTAAACCAAGTCAAACATTAACACACATCTAATACAAACGGTGTCAGTTGTCATACAGAAAGTATTCTTCGTTATTATAAAGAAAAAAACCTATTAGTTACCACGATGACACCATATATTAGTTATTATAATGACACACACACACAGGCACACGCACACGCACACACATACACACACACACACACACACACACACACACACACACACACACACACACACACACACACACACACACACACACACACACACACACACACACACATATATATATATATATCGGATATCAGAAAGACAATTACGAGTTGTCATAACACTACGACCGTATTACTGCACTTACTCTCAGTGCAGTTTGTTCCCGTGAAGCCGATGCGACAGAAACATTCGTAGTAGGGCTCGGCCGTGATGCGTTTGCAGAAACCCCCGTTCCCACATGGGCGTCTAGTACACATTACTGAAAGAAACCATCAACGATATGGCAGCATTATAATTAGCACGTTTCAAAAAAGACAATGTGTAATGATATTGCATTTATTTAATGATGCAACTATTATAACAGTCCGGCAGCAGCAGCAGCAGTGAACAACAACAGCACTACCAGTAGTAATAATAATAAAACATAATAGTTACTATTTGTATATCTTCCACTGGTGCTACAGTTACATTGAAAGAACGCAGGAATTGAAGCACTACAATACATACACACCTTCCCTGCAGAGTGGGCCCCCCGTGCCCGGCACGCACTCGCACCTGTAGCCTTTATCTTCAGTATCGTCGACGACACAACTGCCGCCGTTCCTACAGTTCACTCGTTCGCAGGGGTCGTCGTAGTCGATCGGCCCTGAAAGTGGACCCCAATTTAGCTTAGTTCTAACAAACTTATTTCTTTGGTAATTCCACTAAAACGTATTAGTACTGTTCAGAATACTGCTAAATTTACCGTTGCAATAAGATACGTAATAACAATAGTTATAATATCGTATGTTGTTGTGCGTTTTAATTAAATAATTAAGAGCATTTCACAATTAGTGCGGCTAATAAGAAAATATATGGAAATTGTCTTAACTTGACTACGTGTAATACTACTAGTAGTAGATGTCAGACTGACTGTGGCTTTCATTCAAAACACTAATTCAAACCGTATCTCCTAGTGCGTGGATAACGTTTACAGCATTTCTCCAGCGTCTACTACACGCTAGTTAGGGTCCTATATATGATACCCATTACTCGCGTCCCATACGTACGTAGATTAGGAATACTCGTCTCGAAGTTGCACAGTGGTCCACTACAGCAATACGTGCAGGAGGGCTCGTTGCCGTTGCGACAAGTCTGTTTATTGGCCTTGTTGAGGGCGGTGCACGAGCCACTGGGGGCGCACCGCTTGGACACCTTGAGGCTATAGGCGCTTGGAGTACCGTACACGTACGTTGTCTGACACACCTGCAACGGCACGAGGACCGTGTCATCGTCACACGTCAGTCGGGTACTGACGGGCATACGCATAGCCAACCGTGGCTTTGTAACATTGCTGTGGGTAATGACAGTAACAATAATGACACTAATAACGGGACGTAATAACAGCCAATGTAAAATGTTACGGAAACAATAACAATGTACAGTTTGTGCGCCATCACTGAATATCAACTTGATGTTGAAGATGGGGATAAATATGTTATGTTGATGATGATGATGACGACGCCGATGATGAGGATGATAATAATGATGTATAGTGAGTATGGCGAAAGTGATGATGATGATAATAATGATGATGACAACGATGATGATGACGATACTGGAGTAATTCTAGTAATGACCAAAAAATGTAATAGAGCAAATGCATACATACTGTTTGTGGAAGGGGGTGATTGTAAATCTTGAGAGGGCAGGTACGAACAACCGAAAGTAGAAGAGACCATGTGACGTGGACTCCACCCCACAAGGGAACAAAAGGGAGCAAGAACAAGAATTATGACAAATTATGCCACAACAGTTAGTGTTGATTATTTATCGGCCCACTATTAAATTGTTTCATGAAACATAAATATTCGAGATGATAGAGGTTAATGCAGTTTGACCGACTATGAAGCCCGTGGGTACAGAGAGACAGCCCTCCGTGGTACGAACCTCTCCCGGGGCGCACGTTATTACGGGTGACGCATAAAAGTTGCAGTAGTCCGTGTGTCGACTGCCAGTGTTCCCGTCTTTCTGAACAATCTGGTTGTCGCACGAATAACAGCTGTTGACAGCTACGCCTGCAATCACAACCGGTGTGTTCGCACGTCTCTTACGTTACCACAGTTTAACGCAATCACATCTCCTCACTTACAATCACGCCAACACATTCATTTCAATCGTTCACCACTATCAGTGCAAGCACGTCACAACACAATGCATACGCAATCAGTGTAGTTTTGCCACTGCAGTCGGCGCATGTTGAGAACGAAGAAAGAACAACAAACAGAGGAAAACCTATCAAGTATAGCCAGATAGTGATACTAGTGCCACGCCTGAACGTGTTGGGTGTGTGCGTGCGTAAGTTGGGTGTGTGCGTGCGTAAATGCTTACGTGTGTATGTACTTTCGTCCGCGCATGAAAGTGCGTGTAGATCCGTGCGTGTGCGTATGCATATGCTTTGGCGTCAGAGTGTTTATATTGGTACGAGGGTGGTGTCCGTAAATGCATGTGCGCGCGTGTAAGTGTGCGTGGGTGTGTGAGCTTGAACCGGTATATGCATGTGAGGAAGAATATGTGTGTGTGTGTGTGTGTGTGTGTGTGTGTGTGTGTGTGTGTGTGTGTGTGTGTGCGCGCGCGCGCGCACGTGTGCGTGTATGTGTGAGTAACATTATGTAAATGTGTTTGTGGAGTGCGTGAGCCAACATTAGAGCATGACAAATACCTTTGCAGCAGATCTTGGCCCGGTACTTGACCGTGCCGTTCTTCAGCAGAAAGCAGTTGGTGATGTATGACTTCTCGATGGAGTGAGGCAGCGACGCGAGCTTCAACGCCCACTGACAGTCGTTGCGGAAGTCCTTGTTGTACACGTCCGAGATGCCGCCAATCAGCTGCGCGCATGTGTAGTCTTGCGCGTATACCCACCTCGATTTCACTTCTGTCTCGACATCTTGACAAACTGCCGCAACATACCACACATCAATTACAAGTCTGGCACTGGGCGACGGACGGACGGACGGACCGACCAAACGAACGACGGACAGACCGACCGACCGACGGACAACGGACCGACCGACCGACCGACCGACCGACCGACCGACCGACCGACCGACCGACCGACCGACCGACCGACCGACCGAAGGACCGACCGGCCAACCGATTGACCGACGAACAGACTGACGGACCGACCGGCCGACGGACGGACGACTAACTGATCGACCGAGACGAATAATGCAAAATTAATTCTGGTTTAATTAGTTTGATACGTTACAAATAAGGTAACTTCATTTGCACGAAGGAACATCTGATCTAACAACTGACATGAACGACACATGTTTTGACAAGAAAAATGGTTATGAGAATGATGAGTGTTGACGTCTTTGTAGTGTGTGCGTTGACTTACAGTCCTGCTGCAAGGACGGGGAGATAGCTGCAGCGAGCGCCACTACCACCAACCAGCTGAAGACCTTATCCATGGCGGTCGTTAGCAGGGCTAACACTCTGGTCTACAATAAATAGAAACGAAGTTTTAACTCAGGTATGCATAGTGTTTCAAACACCACACAAAACGTGTTCCCTATGATAGGTAAATAATCATACATATCACTTAAACTGTTATTCGTGAAAGTTCAAAAAATGAACGAAATAAGTAATTTATTGTATAATGTCCAGTTTGAATTCTCTAAAGACTGAAGAAGTTCCTGAGCTAATTGAATATATTTCAAAATGATCTATTGCTCGTGATAGTTACTAATAACACTTTCTGGAGTGCGCGCAACTTACCATTTTGTCTGAATCGTCTTGGTGGTGGTTGTAGTGCAGCCATTCAACAACCACGTCGGCAGTACTAATATTTAAGTACATATGTGTTTTGTAAAATCTGATTGGGTACCCACATCGTTTGAGCAGATTAATTACATTTAAGATGTCCTGTTCGGCCAAAGTATGGGAAGAAACGTGCGGTTAGTTTTAGGAGTGCCACTGAACAGTGAAAGGTATGCGATGCGATCTATTTGTGTGTAATTTAATTGTCCTCATAGACGCGAACAGACTCACAAAACGTGCCATAAATAAAATGAACTTTGCGGATACAGTCGGAGAGATCAAAGTCAAAAGCGCAAAGTTATTCCTACACGGACACAGTTCGTGTTTTATTACTTTAGGAAAGTTGTAACAAAAAGTGCCCGGTGGTCTTTCCAACAAACAAGTGTTACATTGTGACGCGTTAGTTTTGTTCTTTTCATTTTTAGTTTACTATAGGTGTCGAATAAAATCGGATTTAATTTTTGCCCATTGTATTTTTAAACATAATTAGCTGATAAGACATGGAAATTTAGCAAGTAACACTTACCCAAAAACTCGAGCACCCAGCAAGAAATGTTCCGAAATATTTCTCGTGAAGAAAGTCGCTGACGGATCTGGCACCCTACTTGTGGTCCAACATCCCGGTGGCGCCTTATAAAGCCGTCCGTCGGTGACCTCATAGTTTCACACGTCAGGTTCTATTGTTGTTTACCGCCGTGCAAGGTGTGTCCAGCAGCATCGATAAATTAACGAGTCTCAACCCGCCACCCCATTGGTCAGCTGCGGGTTGATAGTCACCTCCAACAACCGTTGGTTCTTCGACAGAGCCACAAAGGCTCAAAGTAACTCTTAATGCGTGGGTGACTCAGCCATCGCTCGCTACGGCCAAGTGCATCGCTGTCAAGTTTCCACAAATAAAGGCGAGCGTTTTCAGTGTAATTCCTTTGTGGACGATTATAAATGAGACAAGTCTCATGTGGCATATTTGCACCGAAGCACAAAATACGCACGTATGGGGAAAGCAACCAGTGTTCCCATTAAACGAAAATACGACATAAACAACATCAAAACATGCACTTGCACAGTTGTAAAGTATTGCTGACTTGACGAAGACGGCAAGGACTACTAACTAACTGAAACCGATGGAGAGGTTTTGGTGCTTAGGAAAAGTCATTCAGGAAGGTTGTCGTTGTAAATAAAGATGTCACGATGAAGATATCCGTAGGAAATGTCGCCTTCACAGATATTTAAATACTACCAACAAACACTTTGAAAAAACTATTAAAAAAATAGTAAACCGTTGATATGGACAATAGTACTCCAGTGGTACTATTGACGCAGTGGTATGAAATGGTTGGAAAGCCCTGGTATGTGGGGATGGGATGGAATCGGATGGACAAATAAGTGGGACCTATGAGTAAAGAAGTACTCAAAATAGTACGAGAAGAAATTATGGAGGTTAGCAAGAAGATAGAAAAATCGATTTTGTCGCATCGCGAAAAGTAAAAGAACTTAAACCTGGCAATAAAATGAAAGTCACATGGACAAGACAAAAGACATAAACCAAGTGGTCTTACGAAGGAACTACAAGAAACTGAGAGGACCGGGCAACACAGGAAAATATTAACCAAGCCAATGACCTCACACAAGGCAGACGAAGTAGGATGTGTTGCAATCTACGAATATCTTAATTAATGATACGTGGAATTAAGGCATGGCATTGTACCATTGTAGACGACCGGCGAACCATGCAGATTACGCGTTACAGTTGTTGCAAAAAGCTGCAGATCTGGAAAACTCGACGAGCCGGTATACAACATGTGAACGCTCTTCACTTGCTATGCCGCGAAGATACACACACGCGTGCGCACGCACGCACACACGCACGCATACACACACACGCACGTACGTACGTACGTACACGTACACGCACACACAGACACGCACACACACACACACACACACACACACACACACACACACACACACACACACACACACACACACACACCACACACAGACACACCACACACATACACATACTTGAGCGCATGTTTGCCATTACGCACACACATTATGCACGTGGAATATAAACAAGATTCGAGTCCTTTACATCACACGAACAGGTAAACAAGTAATAACTTTTAACAGTGGTTCGACGTAGTCATTCTGTGGCACTTCTGAGAAGAATCGATGTGGCTGCACCGAGTGTCTGGCTTCCTTCAGATGTTTCAAAGTGTCACGTCATACGGCTATTAATTTCCTTCAAGATACATGTTCACATACGAACGTATGTACACACTTGGAGAAGATCGAAAGATGAATGTATGTTGTTCGCGCAGTATTTCATCGACCGATGCACGCGACTCGTGGCCAGCTTTTGTTTGTCGACGATTAGCCTGCAATGTGTTACTTGACCGGTGGTCGACAGAGTCGCCGACGTTATGCTTAATGTCACTATAAGTGTTATAAATCGCCGTGAATCATGTTAACATGCTGCATGCAATAGTCCGAGTCAAGATTTTAATTCACACTTAGAAGAATTAAATAAGACACAGCTTTCTTTAGACTGACACAGTGATAACTAGCAACAACACAGTTTAACAATAACACTACACAAGATTGATGTACGACATTGTTGCCATAAATAAGTGATAACAATAAAGTGAAGGACTGCGAATATACATATTATTCAATGTCACTGACGATATAGTAAACATTCTGAAAGATATATTCATACTTCATATACTGATATATATATATATATATATATATATATATATATATATATATATATATATATACGGCTGGCATGCGGATATATAATGCTAGCATGCGATACATATTTAATAACATGGTGATAGCAAACATAAACAATGATTCTCTCCTAACTGCAGAGCCGAGTCTTCCAAAACCCAATGACAGTATTGCTGTGCAATATTGTAAGCTCATGTGTCGTGTCTCATTTTGCCAGTCATGCGGAAAGCAATCCACGCACAAAACCAAGCTAGGACACGAGTGGTTTATGTGACGGATTCGATGCCAACAACAAACAGATTATTGTCGTTGAACGTGATGCCGCCAAAGAGCTGAACGGTGAACCGTGTTGGTCGGTGCCGTCCACGTGTGATTAACATAGTCTACATTATATCAAATAAAGAAAGGTAATAACAGTCGTTAGCTGAAATTTATTTCCTTTAATTCGCACCTGTTCGTCTTCATGCATGGTGAATCATCTAAGGCAGCGCTTTCTACTTGCCTAAAGAATGTGGCGGTGGGTTGACACACGAAATCTACACAGTATCCTGAATAATTACGGGAAAACGATTCCAAATAAAATAAATATCAAGCAACTTCCACAATGAATTGAGCTGAGACAGTACTATAGACTTCATGTGAAGTCGTTGAGTACTACTAGGGAAATAGTGAATGTTGGAATCACGACTCGTCTACTCGTGAATAGATGTGTTGATTAATAAAGGTTATAGGTGCTGACAGGAATATTAGACGTGTGTCGAAAAAGTAATGGATAACAATTTGCATTAATTGATTTATTGGCGTGCAAAAATATACGGTATAATTGTGTTTAAATATGTTGTACAATTTGGATAAATACCAATGCATATTACTGCATATCAGAGTCACAATGATCCGTCGTAAAATAGTCATCCCGCAATGTGAAAATGATGATTTGTTGGCAAGTGTGGAAGATCAGTTTGTTTTTGTTCCTGCATTTTCGAATATTACTTGATATTGAAAAATTGTCGCTTCCTCGGGGAGGCACCAGCGGAACGTTTTACCAGTCATTATGTGCAATCTTAAGTTAATAACAATATTCTTATCATATCACGGGAACACAAAATATGCAAACTATGCACATATGTTTGTATATTGATAGACGTACGTGATGATTTTACGAACATTACGTAGTTTTGAATAATTGTTCGCAACGTTATGCGAGTTTTATACTACAGTCGGGGAGTACGGGGGGCAACATTGTCACCTCGTGCTATATGCCATTGCAACCCACACAAATCAGTTGGCCTGAAAATTGGACTTACATTCAGGCCCACGTTTACATTCAGGCCCACGGGGTCTCTGAGTGGCCGTGATGTCTTATTTGGATATGTTTAAATGTTCTTAGCAGAAACTGAGCTACAATGCTAAATTATGTATCGAAATATCCGGAATGATGAATGTGAGTAAGAAATATCTTATCAGTATGTTTCATTTTTGAGGAGGTCCGAAACAAAATATTGAACGGTACGTCGAAAAAGCCACTTCGGTTTCGCCGTTGACATCACATAATATTTAACATAGTTACCTTCATACATTTCAATATCCATGGATAATATATCGATTTAATTTGTATTCACTTAACTGCTGCACACTTCAACAACATTATAAAATAATACACAACACCACACATTCATGAATCAACGTGTTTGTGTGACCACGCCAATCGGACTGAATTTCATGAACTACTCCATTTCAACGTTTTTCGATGTAGTCAATATGACTTAAGAATGAGTATTGAACGAACATATAATTTTTTTATGAGTAAGCTTGGCATGCTTCATCTAAGTATTGTGTTACTGATAAAATGCATTATTAAAAATAACAAGGTGACAAGCATACACCCCTTCTAGTTCAACGGATTCTACCGTAGCATTGTTTACTATCTTAGAATAAGTAATGGACAACATGTTTGGTATGAAACACACTGTAGACACGGCTGATAAAACTTTGGATGAGATTGTATTTGGATGAAGAAGACATTTAAATCTCTGAAGATGATACTATCGGAATCTCATGCTAATGTAATTAGCACGACATAACGGTTAAAGACCGATCGGACTTGTACTCAGAAATAAGATGCGAGCCCGACGAAGGATTTGAACGCCCAACAATCTCAGAAATCAAGCGTCAAGGAATACAAAATAATAACGATGTGTGGTTACTATTATATTTCTCTGAGAAAGGTTAGTTTTGGACATTGTTGGTCTTTAAATGGTGCTTTCCCATGTGCACTTTCCTTCATTCGAGTTTCCGGTTTGCACACGCTTGTTTAAATTAATCTGGAAAAATACCTGAACTCGGTGATATATTTGTAACATTAGTTATTGTACCAAGTAAACAGGTAAGACATACTTTCAACAGTATAGTTGGCAAAAAATAAATCAACATCACAGAACTTATTTTTAGAAAACATGATTATTTGCTTCATTAGCTCAACAGTAGCTGGTGCAAAAGAAGAAAGTATAGACTTTAGTTGCGTATGTTGAACGTTTACGTGATTTAAAGTGTGATCCAGGAACGCTGAACGAATTTAGGTAATTGTATCCTTAAAATAACCTGAGAAATTATTACTAAGAAAATGTCGTTGCTTTTGGTACGCCTATGAAACATATGACAGATAGATATGACAATATATTCAGTATCCTAAAACAATCCTTACAGTATCAATCAGATGTCTTACCTTACGAGTTTGTGCTTGAACGAACAGTTCAAACCACTAGCGTGGATGGACCAGGTGGGTGTTTTTTAATGTCCCACATCGGCTGCCACGCACCTGGCTCCCGTTGAATATACTCGTCTGGTCGTTTCTGCCTTTCACGTGCCGTGTAAAACATAAAAATACAGACACCAGAATATACACAAAATATATAATCATAGAGACCAATTAGCATTTCTGCTGAACGCCGATGCACATAGTGACAGTGTCCATTCTGCTTTCCGCAAGTCGGCATAAGACTTACAAAAAGGCCATCATCATTATTACCTTGTGAATCGGCATTGAACTTAATTATTAGTGGTTTCTGTTTTTGACATAGGTTCAAAATAATCTTATTGTGTTGATATATAGACAACATTCTTGCATTTGAACCTCATATTGTAGCTTAAAATCTGCCAGTGAACTCAACTGTAACGACGGCTTCGTCTTCGGACAGTCATAACTCCAGGTACTGCACTCGTCCCATTTATCAAGCATAGCACACAACAAGTTCACATTGAATAGCGTAATAACTAATAAATAAATATACAACGAAAAGATTGGTCCAAAGTATTACACATGCTATATTAATATTACCCCGTTATCCGCTAAACGAAGTGCATCTAAATAGTTTCGTTATATACCCGTAACCTGCCGTGGGACACCTGTCATAAACGACCGCTTTGGCTGTGCAGACGTGGTGGAAACTTCTATGAACGATCAAGACTGAATTCCAAGACACTTAAGTGTACATGCTATAGATTAGAGAGCTCCTGTTGTATGCAGATGATCACTCGAATTCCAGTTGACTTCTAACAAATTCCTCAAACAAGAGGGTTTCAAAGGGGTAATGAACGAAGCTGAACCCCCCCCCCCCCCGAACCACCAGGATAGGCGTGATAAGGTAAACAGATTGAAATATTTGAGCTATACGAAACATCACTTATTCGTACGAGTTAGCCAATGAATATTGTCGCACACCCCCTTTAAAGTCGCATTTTCAGATCGTCCATCTCTTAAATACAAATCTTCAATGAATCAACATGTCCCATACATTATGTATAATTTTCATCAATAACTTTCATCAATATAACACGGCGCAAATTACGAAAAATTACATCCGCGTGGAATACGCTTATTATTCCGCTAGCCGGACATAGCGGCCGATATTTAGGAAAGAAAACTTGATTAAATAACACGTCAAATACCGAAGAGACATATATGATAGCGAATATGATCAAACATGTAAATATTGTTTATGCTGTGTATACACTTTCTTTAAAACAGCTAAAATTGTAGTTTAACTGAGTTAAACTACAATTTTAATTGTTTTTTAATAATGTAACTTTAATTAAACATGTGTTTGTTCAATCTGAAACCAAGCTAGTAACAAAGATTAACAAAACCTAATCGATTAACGTTAACTAACGTGGTTCTCTCTTTTTCTTTTCGGATGTCTCTCTCCAACCAAACAACAACAACAACAACAACGCATATAGTAGGCCTAGAAATGTAGATGTCCACCTTACAATCTATGTTGTGTTGATATCGTGAAGATAAATATTCAAGGTGTTTGTATAATGGGCGGACGATAAAGCAGTAATGGTTGAATAATGCCACTCAATAAACAGCCTTAGAGTAAAGGTATTACACACGTAGTAACTGGGACAAGGGAACGCCTGAACACCTGCTCGCCGACTACAACAACGCTGTTCCGATAGACTGGCTAAATTACGGCCCTGTTTGCTGACTCTTCGGGTGTATCAAGATCAACTAATATCACATTAATGTCCCTCGCATTCCAGCACATCCATAAATAAGGCTAGCGAGAAGACATTTATTCAAGTCATGTGTTTTAAACCAATGATACAGTGGTTGTCACCACGAGACGAGTGACTCGGGAATATATATCGCTTCTTCGTCGTAAACCAGGATTAAATATTGTACAATAGGAGAATATTTGGTTGGCTTTATTGAGCGTGTTTACTTCATGTGCTACGGTTCCGTGAGCTTCATCGTATAGTAATTGCTGTCGTTCCGGGAAGCTCTTTGGAGGCCATAGCTATCATGTGGCATTAATAATACTTTCATCCTCATTCTGAGACTTGAATGTTGCACATTCAGAAAGCATGTTGGGGAGTCTCGATATTTCATTTTTCCTTCAAATGCCTCATTTTGGGGGTCCTCCTGTGAAGGTCATGGCGTAGTGTCTTTGCAAGTCATGTTATCTATTCCGCGGTTGGGAGTGGTATATTTAACGATGGTCCTACTTGATTAATAATTAATTTGTGAGACACCAAGTTTGTGATACTATATGCGTGTGTGCGTGTGTGCGTGTGTGCGTGTGTGCGTGTGTGCGTGTGTGCGTGTGTGCGTGTGTGCGTGTGTGCGTGTGTGCGTGTGTGCGTGTGTGCGTGAGTGCGTGTGTAACATTATGTGATTTAACTAGACAGAGAGAAACTATACAACTAGAGCACATGGTAAGCAGTGGTACACATAAACCCCGTGTACACATAGGAAGACGTCGCATGATGATACATGTCATCTACATGTACACATAGGAAGACGTCGCATGATGATACATGTCACCTACATGTACACATAGCATGGCATGACTTGTTTTTAGACATCAACTAGTTGTACACATAAAAGACGTTGGACGATTATACACATGAACTACACGTACAAATAAGAGGATGCGTCCGGAACGTTTGGATGAAGGAAAGTTGTGTATACTGCGCCTGAACTTTCACATGAAATAATCGGGAAGTTTACTCTAAATTCTCCACAGGATTTGAATGACGTCAATTGTTCCGACATTTCAATTATTCATTACAAAATTTATATATTCTTGAAACCCATAACGCGACATGAGGTACTTTTTAAAGCCACGCATTGTACCAACTTACAGAAGACACAAAGCATGCCCTGCTAATTGTACCCACTCCTTCAATAATGTTGATTTCTTAGTGGGAGGTGGCAGTAAAACCAAGATTCATGATTCGGTGGAACAACGGCTACCGAACAAGTCGTTAAAGGCAGTGTCGTAGATTATTTGGACCTTGCCACTGTTTATTGTTATTGTTAGTACGTGTGTAGGTTCATTGCAAATGTTTTGTTGTAAGCCAAGTCGTAACTCGAATTATTTAGGAATAAATGGAGTTTATACATAGACACATTTTATGTTCACACATATGAAATAAATAAAAATAACTAAGATGCTCTGATTTCGGCGTGTTTTCCTAAAAATAATATGTAAGTTAAAACGCCAATCAACAAATATATCTCAGTTAGTTATTAATTAATTATGTTTTATAGGTTTTATGTAAACGTGTTAGAGATACCTGGTGGGATTGGGGAATGGTGTAGAAAGACGGTGAAAGATGGGGAGTGGGCACGGGTGGAGAACGAGGGCGAGAGATAGGGAGTGGGGACGGGTGGAGAACGATGGCGAGAGATAGGGAGTGGGCACGGGTGGAGAAGGAGGGCGAGATATGGGGTGTGGGGACGGGTGGAGAACGAGGGCGAGAGAAGGGGTGTGGGGACGGGTGGAGAACGAGGGCGAGAGAAGGGGTGTGGGGACGGGTGGAGAACGAGGGCGAGAGGTGGGGGTGGGCACGGGTGGAGAACGAAGGTGAGAGATGGGATGTGGGGACGGGTGGAGAACGAGGGCGAGAGATGGGGTGTGGGGAAGGGTGGAGAACGAGGGCGAGAGATGGGGAGTGGGGACTGGTGGTAGGATTAGAGAAGGGACGAGAGGCGAACACAAATCTACGACAAGTGATCAAGGCCAGCCTCAACCAGGAACAAAGAGAAGAAAACAGTACATTTATATTCTCCCGTAAACATAATGAGTCTGCAGTAATGTCACCAGCTGTCACAACAACTGACATCGCATTGCTACAAAATAATAATAAGATAATTTCTTTTGCGCCTAAATCCTCAGAAACCAAGCTCAGAGGCGCATCAATACAAAAGGGTTAGTCAATATCAGAATCGATCGATAAGCCATATTAAAGTCGCCAACAGATGGATCGGTACGCCAGGGAGCTAATGTGGATACGTAAGGTTATAAAGGTAAGTTTATATAGCACGTGATGGGATTCGTGCGTTGTCAGTAAGCGAACAACAAGTTCCAAATGGAGTGACAAGATGTCATGGGGTGTGTTGTGTTTGTGACAAAGACTGGTTCTTGAGAAAGTCGCGTAGGTCATTACTTTCGCTGCAGATCGATCAACTTAATTGACGTTTCCTAAATAAATCATAACATCGCATTTACTGCACTGTAGTATCAGTACTTTGTGTTTATGAAGGTCTCTTGGGTGTGCTTTCTGCACCCGTATTCCATCATGTGGGTGACCAGCACGGATGACGTCAATGGTGACATATGTGCCCTGTGTCCACTTTGTGTGACTATCCGCTCTGTAAGTTGTTTGCCTCTGTAAACAAGATGTCGTGGGGCGTGTTGAGTTTGTGACAATGAATGATTCTTCAGAAAGTCGCGTGAGTCATTACTTTCGCTGCAGATCGATCAACTTAATCGATGTTTCCTAAATAAATCATAATATCGCATTTACTGCTGTGTAGTACCAGTTCTTTGTGTTTTTAGAGGTCTCTTGTGTGTGCTTTCTGCACCCCATCATGTGGGTGACCAGCACAGTGGACGTCAATGGTGATATATGTGCCTCGTGTCCACTTTGTGTGACTGTCCGTTCTCACACACAAATGACCCCATAAACTACGCCGCTCTTTGACACGTTGATGCAACCATGGCGAGCAGCCGAGAGTGGACGGTGGTCACTTTGTGTCCTCAGACAGCGTTAACAAACAACGTCTGGGCACGAACATTTATCTCCATTTGTTGAGGTTATTGGTGATTATTGTTATTCAAATATGTCTCTGACATCGGGTGTAAGATCTTACCCGCACAAAATGTCCAGTATCACAAGAATACAATCGTATAGTCTACATGCTTGTTTCGGTGTTTGCTCTCCTTCCCCGCTTCTGTTTCACATACATACATACATACGTACTGTACATACATACATACACACACACACACACACACACACACACACACACACACACACACACACACACACACACACACACACACACACACACACACACACACACACACACACACACACACACACACACACACACACACATACATACATACATACAGTGTACATACATACATACATACATACATACATACATGCATGCATGCATACATACATACATACACACATATACATACATACATACATACACACATACACACACACATACATACACACATGCATACATGCATACATGCAATCATGCATACATAATACGTACATACGTACATACGTACATACGTTCATACATACATACGTACATACGTACATACATACATACATACATACATACACACGCACGCATACATACATGCATGCATGCATACATGCATACACGCATACACGCATACATGCATACATGCATACACGCATACACGCATACATGCATACAAGATAATGGTACATAGATGTGTGTGCGAGTGAGTGCAGGCGTGCACCATTGGCGCGGGAACGAAATTTATATTGGGGCGGCTACCGGAGCTTCAGCACCACTGAAACATGTTTCCCGTCAGGCTGCCGCATATCTTCACATCTTCACATCTTCCTTCACTATGTGGCTGTCTCGGTTGGCTCGACTCTGACATCGGAAGACGGGGGGGGGGGGGGGGGGGGGGGTGCTATTGGAAGTTTTTCGGTTGGCTCGACTGTGACATCGGACATTACCAGAAATACCGAGATAAACCAATTACGCATGCGTCACCGCTGCACCCTTCCCGCACGCGGCGGCGATATTAATTTGCATTACGCGCCCAAGACAAATGCCCATGGCACGCGAGATGAAAGCACCCCACCATATTTGCTGACCCCACATCTGATCCGTGGGCTTCTGCATATACTGTGAAGAAATCATCAAAATCCGAGAAAACAATTTTTTAACATCATATGCGTGAATGATTTGCCTATGTTTGCTATGTAAAATGGCAGCAAAAGGTCGAATATCTTAAGGAAATAGCACGTTCAAAAGCTTATATATGACATGTTTGCGCAGACTGGTCACATGCCGACCCCACGTTTGATCCGTAGGTATCTTCAATATCATCGAAATCGAAAAACTTTTTTATTAACACCCTATACTTGAATGATTTATCCTATGTTTGCAATGTAAGTGGCAGCAAAAGATCGGATAGCTGGGAAAAAGCACGTTCAAAAGCCTGTATATGACATGTTGCCACAGACTGGTCTTTTGCCGACCCGGCATTCAATGTGTAGGTATCTGTGGCATACATACTGTGAAAATGTAGTCTAAATCGGTGAAATGGTTTGGTTAACCTGCTTGAATGAATAGTCCTATGTTGGCAGTGTAAGCTCTAAATAGCAGTAACCGATTAGATAACTTCAGACACATTATATTCCTGAAATAAAATTAGAGACCCTTTAAGGTGTAGAACAAAATTTATTTTAGAAACTGTACACATGATACAAATGACACAAAACCAGTATTTGTCAGATAACACAAGATAATTGTTTTATGTGATCTCACAATTACAGCGTAAGAAGCATTTACGTAAACTTTATTATGAAGATTTCACATATATGTTCAGAAGTAGGTACATGTATGTGAAATGCTAGAGCAGGCCGGTCATCTGTCGGCCCGGCATTAGATCCGTAGGTATCGTTGGCATCTTCGGCATAAAATATGAAAATATTATCGCAATCGGATAACTTTTTTTAACATCCTATGCTTGAATGATTAGTCATATGTTGGTAGTGTTGACCTTAAATAGTGGTATTAGAGTAGATAACTTCAGTAACCAGGCTTTTCAAACGCCTGTATGTAATGCTGGCATATATCGGTCAGTTGCCGACATGCACACCAGTTGCCAGCACAATGTACCAACACATGAAGTTTCAAGGCAATTGGAAGTAAAATGTTGGTTTCATGGTGGTCAGGAAGGTAGGTAGAAATTATTGTAAAGGTACGATATATGTTACTCATTCATACATTCCATAGGAGTCGAAAGGCGTTATTGGGGCTAACCCACCAATATTTCGGGTGGATGGTTAAGCACCACCTCCAGTATTTTGTGAATTTGAAAATATCTCCACGCTTCGAAAGTAATGCCCGACAGCAGCGGGTGCTGAAGTTCCGGCTCAGACCCCGATATACAACTCGTTCTGACTTATATGTATTTACTTGCTGTTCTTCTACTAGAATAAATACGTTGCCGTTGCTGTTGTTTAATAGCCCGGAACATTGTACGTAATTTGTATTTAACCCGACGAAATATTCGAAATATCCGTCAACAGTCAGATAGATATAGTAAAATAATGCATGCCGTTGCCTCTCATTATCATTTATTGCAGAGCCAGACTTCCCTACCGTTGATGTGTTTGGTTCCTACGGTCCTTATACACAAGAAATGACATGTCTTGCTAATACGTATATGTTATAATGACTATTAACCGGTAACTGATCCTGGGTAACGGATATACGACGTTCCTTTAAATGTTCGGGTGCTTCAAAGACTGAGTTAATAAATATTTCTCCTCTTACTTATGTTACAACATTGGAGCTTAAATTTGCTCTAAAAAATGACTACTATACAGCATCACGTGGGAGTTCATTTTAAATATAGTTTTAATTGTGAGTTTAATTATTGAAATTATAAATGGAGAATAATAATAACAGCATATTTGTAAAACGATATTCACATTCAAATTACATTGATGTTCATAATATACATTCTTTTTTGTCCACTTTTGATTATAACATTTATTAATAATCTCAAAAAAGAAGTGTCCTCTTCAAAGCACATACCTAAAACAATTTCTTAATTAAGAAAAGGAAATATCTTTAATTGTGTTACTATGTAATTTACTCTGCTATTTTCACTAGATATTTAGAAAAAGTAGGGGAAGTAGGGGCATGTCCGCACACTTAAGGTGAAACATGCCGTAGCTAGTGCACTGCGTGTGTCAAGAGGGTGATATTTGGCATTCAAAAAGAGCAATCATATTAGTTTGTTGTTGTTTGTTAAGAGGCCACATTTCCCATCAGATATTTAAATATTTTGTAAAATGTAAAGGTATACCTTTGTGCGGACATGCCCCAAGGTACGGGGCAAAGCCGCACACTGTGTGCGGTTATGCCCCATGTATGGCGTAGCAACAGTGTCTCTCAGAACAGACTGAACTGCATATATGTGTACGAGTATATTATTATAATAATGTGTATTGGTAGGTGTAGGCTAGGGTCACGTACAATACTTATTAGAACTTAAAAAAAGAAACACCAGAAAAATACAAATCAACATTTTTCATTAGAAAAGTGAAGAAAGTACAGTAATAAATAGGCCTTGAAACATAGCCCTCGTTTAAAAAAACCTACTTTCGGGAAGATTGATTAACAGTTATTTGGAAACGTGCTCCTAAAGCAGCATGCTCTCGTAACAATCAAAGCAAAATTCGAAATGCAGCTTGTCAAACGGCTCCTAAAACAGCATGCTCTCGCTTTGGCAGCTTTGCGACAATGTCTTGCTCATCATGCCATTTCCACTATTACAACACTGCTAAAATGCAGGTTGGAATTATATAAATACATTCGTATGCACGCTTTACTGTTGATATAATACACCTGACAGTATATGAGTAAAATTACATCAGTTTTTACGAAAACAACGTTTTATTTCATAACTATTTACTTACGAAACTCTAATCAAATAGCACATGCAAATGGTTGATTTGGGGGTTAAACGCTACTGTTTGACATGATTCCAATAACCAGATGTTACGCGATGCGTCAATAATAGGGTGTGCGGACATGCCTCGAGGTGCGGACATGCCCCTACTTCCCCTACATGGCTGTGAAATAGAAAGTTTTACTATACTATCAACTAATACATTTTTTATCAAATAAAAATCTAAATAACATATTCCACTAATTCCAATATCTCAAAGCAACAGTAAGGATTATATTACTCATGTCTGATGTAGTAGTGAATTCTGATAAAAAAAACTTATTGTAAGCGCGTGCAATGAATATATGACTTAAATGTGTCTTTTACGATGTGCAGGCGATGCTTTAATTGGCTACGTGTTGCCACAAAAAACAATTAGTGCGTTGCGCTGCGACACAAACAATTATATCTGTAATTTAACGAGGGCGATTGGCACGAACCTAGCGTCTACGAAAGCTCGGCATTTCTGGTAATGAAAACGGGGTGGGGTGGGGGGGGGGGGGTGCTTTGGAAATGTATTTCCTCGCCGTCGCGCCGCCTATTACTGGGAGGGGGTGGCATAAAACCATATGTCTGCCCTGCAATTGCACAAACCTTTCACAGTCAACAAAATACACATTAATCGTCTCATAAAATTTTGATTTCCACCCGCCATTGATGCTCGCCGCAAAAACAAACATTCACGCTCACATTTAATGGGGGGGGGGGCAGAACCATATGTCTGCCCCCAGAGAAATTCCAGGGGGACAGCTGCCTCCCTATCCCCCTGTTCCCGCGCCTGTGGCGTGCATGCGTCTAGATATCAGTTCTGGAATTTCTGTAGCAAAAGCAACACTTATATATGCGCATTTATGCTTGATTGAAGAAAGGGTTTAATATCAATAATAACAAATATCAAACTGCACTGCCAACGAATAATATTAAAATTGTGCACATAACTACATTCATTGAGTAACATTCGTTTTAGAGACATGTACTGAGCGTCCTAAAAGGGCTACAAGATGATTGGTACCAGCATGACAATACTTACGAAATACGACCCAAACCAAAATCTGTTTGGCCGCAAGAAGAATCCTGCCCACAAGTATTCCTGTCAGAGAATATCGTGCCCACAGTTATCCAAACAAGCCATACACAAACGTGCCCACATTATATAACTCCTTGGTGCAGGCAATTAATAGATACAAACACTCATTCATGCCACTGTCTATTAAACAACTTAATTCACAGTGTCACTTGTCGTTTTAAGAATAAGTAATGTGTATGCATGTATTATTTATTATTTATCTGCTGTTTTTATCGAATGGTTTTATGGTTTATGTACATGTTGAAGTCATGTCTGTTCTCACCCGAGACAAATTTCTCAACTCCTTAACTTAAGACGATTCAAATGCAAGACGATTTTTACTTTGAAAGGTGATCTGTCCGATGTGTACTGGCGATGTTTTGCACACAATATGATCCATGCCGAGACAGTACGTATCTGAAGAATTCGTAGCCAAGACAATTCGCATTTGAGAACATGAATATCCATAGATAGAGTGAAGTATGACAATGCCACACTTATTATATTGTGGTGACACTTATGACAAATGTGACCAGTATGACACACAAGTATAGCTTAATGTACGTTTGGCAGTTTTTTAAGTCGGGAAAGACCTGTCGCTATCTTAGTTTGGTTTTTTTTTCTTCTCAAAATTATATAAACAATGGAATCATCAGATGTATTGCATAAATAACACACAGCATCACGTAGCAAGAGTCGTGCCGATACCATATGTAGGTAGGGCTGTAAACAAAACAGTACTAAATAAGAACTACTAGAACCAACGATTATTTCTAGCAACTAATCGGACATACCCCACACAGCTGGAAAGACTTGGACACATACATCAAGTATAGAAACACCCACAGACCACGCAACACTAATTGTACCGCATAGCTTTAGTCCAAGTCCTTTGTTGAAGACGTCACGGTTGTGGGTTCAACACAAATCTGTGAGAGGCACCATGATGAACGGGAACGGCTTGACCGTCTTTAACGTTCCACGCAGACACTCAACGCTCGAAGGTGATGCGTACTCTTACATAAACAACGCCACTGCAGACAGTCGCGGCTGATTTGTGCGACTCCAGCCTTGATTCACGGTGGTTACCTGCCGTCCTACAATGACAGCTGCGGACAAACAGGGTTACGACATGATACACAGACAAAGCATGGAGCTGAACATGTCAATGTAGTCATGCTATTATTAAAGAATTATAATTTGAATATTCAAAACATCCAGACATCAATTGACCAAGCAACAAAATACTAATACTAATAAGTATAATTTTAACTTAAGAAGAATACATACAGTGTTTGTTGTAACTCAAAATAAATATGTCAGGGTGTACTGGAGATAATAAATAAGAACACTTGCATCGTCATACAAAGGAGAAGATGGAACTGGCACGTACATGTCTGCAGAATGACCGATGATCTAGCAGCGAAGCCAGTGTTGAGTTTAGAAAAAAATGGGAGAAGAGGAATACCCAAAACAATATTTAGAGGAACCATGAAAGAAGAACAAAGAACTATTGGTCTGATCGGCCACAGAAAACCCCATTATAGAGGGAACTTCCGAGAACTTGCGCGAGCCTAACGGGTGTATAAAGGGGAAACAGAATAAAGGACAATATAGCGAATGTCTTATTATAACTATATTAACTCATAGAACGAGACGCAGCTGTGATTAACAAAATACCATTTGTAAACGTGGCGCCAGTTCTAATAATGTTCAATTTGAAGAGATCATAGACGTAAATCGATGTTTAATTGACAGGTTCGTTTCTTTGGTTTATTCAGTTTGCCTGTTGGTGTGGGTGTTATCGTGACCCGGCGTGCGCGAGTGCACTGACCGTACTAGGAAAGTCTACGTTGCAGGGTGGGTGGACGTGGTCACCGAGTATAAAGCCGCTCTGAACTTTCTGAACTTTCACGATGAAATCACCGATGGCAGTTGGCCAACTGTAGTTTACACAGCCGACGTATTAGCAAGGAGAGAAAGCCGACGTATTAGCAAGGAGAGAAAGCCGACATATTAGCAGGGAGAGAAAGCCGACGTATTAGCAGGGAGAGAAAGCCGACGTATTAGCAGGGAGAGAAGAGGTCTCGCTGATAAGTGATCGACTCGCTAAAACGAACCGATCATTAAATGTCGTTAATGGCGGTTCAAGTGTGACAGACGCCGTCGCGGGAACTAGGTGACGGCGACGCGCGCCACTTTATCCAGTTACCGCGATTTCATTATGTTAGCCGAAAGGAACTAGAGTTGAGCCAGTATGACGACAGGTAGACAGACGACAGGTAGATAGACGACAGGTAGACAGACGACAGGTAGACAGACGTAGTGTGTATGAATCAAACACGAAACGAAAAATTGACAACTGTAGTCGCCGAGAGTCTGCGTCCAGCGTTTTACTAAACATTTATTAAGCATTTAGTGTAACCGAACCCAGCTTTAAACTCCATCCACACACACACACACACACACACACACACACACACACACACACACACACACACACACACACACACACACACACACACACACACACACACACACACACACACACACACACACACACACACACACACACACACACACACACACACACACACACACACACACACACACACACACACACACACACACACACACAATAAATACATCGATAAAACAATATATTTGAAAATAGATTCGTGTCTTGTTGTTCCTAGAGTCAAAACTAATATTAGAACTAGAGCTTTTTTGTTGCTGCGCCAACTCTTTGGAACATGCTCCCTCTTAGTCTTAGATCAGCTAAACTTAATTGTCACCTTTGGGATGATACTGGATTATAATAATAATATAAATAATATAAATTACCCGAACACAGTTTAATTAAACATAAACATAGAGTATATACGCATTACTCTGTGACGTTGATATAAATCATAACATTATAAAGTTCACAGTCCATCCGTACTGTCGCGGCCCACAGTTCAACACACTGCTTGATTTACTTCTCCGCATGTCTACACTGCAGCTACACGCGAGGTGTTGCCGCTCAGCGACGTTGTCGCCCGCTGACGTGGCGCATCGTTGACTCTTCGCTTGTCTCGCGCCAGCCCGGTCGCCTTTCCACGCGTGTGACGTTCCACTGCGAGTTCACTCCAGCGGTGTTTACTCCAGCGCAGCCCGGGCATGGGTTAAATATCCCAACTCCTGTCTCCTGACATCGGCCGGCAAGCTTCTGTTCCTGTCACTTGCCCAGCGTCGAGTGACAATCTACTACACACGTTCAGTTGTCGCCGCACATTATTGCGTAATAGCGCTACACACGTTCCTTTCTGTTCGCCGCACTATATTGCACAGCATAGCGTGCACATCTAAATCGCCAAAATAATACACAATTTCGCCTTCATTTATAAACTTACCTTTACAACCTTGCGTATCCACCTTAGCTCCCTGGCATATCGATCCACCTGTTGACGATTGTGATATGGCTTATCGATTCTGATATCGACTAACCCTTTTGTATTGATGCGCCTGAGCTAGGTTTCCGAGGATACGCGGAGATGGACAGATTGCGCACCCTTCTGCAGATTGCGCACCCATCTGCAGATTGCACTCCTATCCGCAAATTGTGGTCATCGACTTTCTCTTAGGAATTTTGTGTCGGATAATTCATACGAATTTACTTTCACTAAGTTGCAAACTCTTTGCAGCATCTACCTGGCTAATGGGGAGGAGCGTGGGGATCTTAAGAGACTTAACAGACTATATATTAAGATCCTGCGGCGGAATTTAATGTTAGTTTATGTCATCATAAAGATAATAATGCAGTCTACAAATGTGTCACTGGATTTGTGCAGAAATTGTGATTAGCCTTTATATTGTCGATGTTTGACAATTCTGAAGGCATAACCCTGCACCAGTTGTCGCTGATGACATCAGCATTTAGCAGCGACCAGCCTATTGAGCGCATTCATTTCAAGCAAACAACACACTTCAGAAGAAACAATGTGCTTTTCATTTGTTGTTTATATAGAAGCCAATGTTGTCCTATAAACTAGACCAGTGACCAGTTACAAATTAATAACGCGGGTAGACTGCAGGAATTGATTATAAAAAAAACAATACGGTTGTCTATCTGTCCGTCTGTCCGTCTGTCCGTCTGTCCGTCTCTAGGTGATCTAGCGGGCCCAATAGGGTGGTATGTAGATTTATTCGTCCACGGGGTGGGGGATCATCAGGAGTCACAATTTTCAAATGGCACTTATCTGCGTCACTTTTGCATGTACGGGGTAGACTTTTTGTTCGATCTAGCGGGCCCATTGCATGGCATGGTTCGCAGATTTAGATTTTTTTGAAACTCCTCCTGCGCGGTGGGAATCTCGGGGGTTACAAGTTCCAAACAGTTTTAGCGCAGGCGACTGCCTTTTTTCCCAGGGCAACGCCGGGTAATTCGGCTAATTATGCCATCTGTAAATCTACCACAAATCGTATATATCTGAATAACACCCGACAGTCATAGACATAATGTACGAATATATCTGAATAACACCCGACAGTCATAGACATCATGTACGAATATATCTGAATAACACCCGACAGTCATAGACATCATGTACGAATATATCTGAATAACACCCGACAGTCATATACATCATGTACGAATATATCTGAATAACACCCGACAGTCATTGACATCATATACGAATATATCTGCACATCTGTCCAATGGTTGAGTCGGACGATATTTTTGACCCCAGAAAGGAAATAATGTTCCGAACACTAGAACAAATAAGGTATACTGCCTGTATACTGAAGTTTTACTGTCCGCCATATTGAATTTAATAAGGTCAAAATAGTGTGTGTTTGCAATTGCAATGTTGCGCCCACAATTCGTAAACACAATCAAGCGACGCTACCCATAACATCCTGGCACACGGGCGCCACTCCAACAAGAGGAACGAATTACAAGGCAGGAATTTTATCGAATTGTTCCTTTTCATTTTTCCCTTGACGTCACACATTCCAAGTGTACGGGGTAGCCACTATCTTGTATTGTGAGTTATTGCATGCGTCAATACAGATACAGCAATAACTCAGCAGCACCAATAATAACCCACGCAACAGCTAGGAAGAATGCACCTCCAAGAGAGTTGCTGCGAGTTTTACAATGAAATAAAACGCGGCCATTGAGAAAACTATTGATAGATTTTGGGACGTTTGTTGTTTACGCCCATGGAACGAACGGGCGGTAACGCAACTCGGCGGTTATACAATAAAAAACGTATTTCATATGTTACCTGTGCTACTAACGTTGCCTTTTTGTGATATGGTAATTATGACATTAACAATAGGTATAGCTTTTACTAATGCAGGGCAGTGATTTGTGGGCTGCGATCATAAAATATTTTATGGGACTGCACTGCAGTATAGCTGATAGAGATTTATTTAAATTTCCTGCACATCTATTCTGAGAAGTGAACTGATATTTGGTACATTTTAATAACATATTACACCTGTATTGTCAGACTGTTGATTCGATACTCGAGTTGTCAGACTGTTCTGTCGATAGCTCGAGTTGTCAGACTTCGGGTCGATAATTCGTGTTGTCAGATTGTAAGGCCCAATAGCTCGAGTTGTCAGACTGTTGGATCGTTAGCTCGAGTTGTCAGACTGTTGGGGTCAGCCCACTGTTGGTTTTCCCATAGGCGACCATGTTAACGTTTTGTCTGATTATAAGAAAACGTGACCTATAAAATGTCTTAAACTTCTCACTTGCTGTTATCATCATCTCATTGACATGCCGATAGATTTTAACAAAAATTGCATACTTCCAGCTCTCGTAAAATGCCTGTATGTGTGACACCCGTCAAAATTTACAAATGCCGGCAAGAATTACTCCGCAAACAGGTCACACAGACAAATTGCTGCCAAATATCCTTCCGCTTATTCAAATCATCTAGAAATCCACCATTTTACAGTCAACACCTTCGACAATCACACATGAAAATCTCCCTACTCAAATGCACTTATGTCACAGCAGAACATGAAAATCTCCCTACTCAAATGCACTTATGTCACAGCATGTGAATTTTGTAAAAAAAAATCATTTCTCAAAAATACACTGCACTTTTCTTCGTCAGTCAACACCTTCTACAATCACACATGAAAATCTCCCTACTCAAATGCACGTATGTCACAGCACACATGAAAATCTCCCTACTCAAATGCACTTACGTCACAGCATGTGAATTTTGTAAAAAAAATCATTTCTCAAACATACATTGCACTTTTCTTCGTCTAGTCTAAGGAAGTCTAACTAGAACATGACCCCTGTTGGGTCGATATGTCAGATTGTTGGCGGTCCATATCAAATAAGACACCAGTGGCGCTGTCTGGTGGCCGACATGTCAACGGCGTCGACCGAGAGAAGGACTGGAATGAAATGCGTAGGCAGTCATTCGTCAGCTAGGCCAACAAGTACTCATCGAATCGATCAACCCGTTTCACTGATTTCTGACTCAGCAGCAAACTTCCATAGGCTTAGAATCACACAATTTACAGTCAACTTAGCAAGTATCATTAAAATGTCATGTGTTGATATTTAATTATTTGGATCACATTTCTCGTTATTTGCAACTGATCATATTGTACCACGGAATACATACGAAAAACAGTTAGTGCGACCTTTAGATGCAACCAAATCGGCACAAAATTGCGACAAGGTTCAGTATCGCACCTAGTCCCTATAGTCCGTTAGCCAACCGCCCTTTTGAAGGTGTACCGTGCATTGGGGTCAGCACGATGTTTTTTTTGCATTTTGTGACCTGCTAACGTTGTAGGTCAATAATGGTATCTGGTTATGATTACGTCAGTGAACAAATTATACTATGCAAATTTGTCGCATGAATATGCAAATTAACTCTGATCTCTGAGTTCGTTTATAGCTCCTCATAGGCGAGCGGTAGGCATTATTTAACGGGCCGACTTAAATGCCTTCCCCCGTACAAACACCAAAACGGTACATCATTTGAAAGCCATATAATATCCCCAACACAACTAGGCCTGCCGTAGAACTGCCACGCGGGTGCAATAAGCGTGACTCCAAGGTCAAACAAGGTCACCGTCAAATGATGAATTTTCACAATTGTGCGCTTCCACAAACGTCTTATAATTAAAATGGTTGCATATCTACTTTCTTTAGTGACAAAATGGCCACGTCATATATTTTTGGAAAGATCATTGTCTCCCCGTCAAAATGAGATACGATGTGGAGCTATAGTAAGTATGGAGCTAAATTCAAACAAGGTCACGGTGAAATGATGACTATTCGAATTTTTGCAATACCGCGAAGGTCATAAACTTACAATGACTCTGTGCCTACTTCATTTCTGTAGACACATCATATACAGCGTGAAAGAACAATTTCTTCCCGTCAAAATGTGATATGACATGGAGGTGTCAGTTGATGGAGTTTGTGTGGAGCGACGATCAAACGGTGTCACCGACCAGTGATAAATGTTATAAATTGCGCCATCCCACAAACGTTATACAGTATCAATGTTGGCCATATACCTATATACTCATGGCCATATGATATACCTTTGGAAAGCCTCCTGTCTCCTCGTAAATACGGGATACCACGGGGAGCTATCGAGTGGTGTGGTAAATGTGGAGTAAAGGTCAAGCATGGTCACCACAAATGATGAATGTTCAAAAGTGAGCCATTCCGCAAACTTTGTACAATTACAATGTTTGCACATCTACTCTATCTACCGACACTAGGCCATGTTACACACCTATTTGTACTGTATCCCCGTCAAAATGAAGCATGGCATAGAGTTGTAAAGTGGTGGTCTAACTGATGAGTGAAGGTTGAAAGTGAAGGTTGAACAAGATCACCGTCAAAAGATGCATCAACCAACATCACTACGTTTGAAGAGCATTGAAGACACTTTTGTTGTTCCTCACATCATGAAGCACTTAGATAACTCAAACAGTATTGGCCTCGTTTGGGACACATATCTCGCCAGCAGGATCAAATAATCCACAAGAGAGAAGCGCGGGAACGAGACCCTGAGGAAAGTATGATGGGTCAACAAGGTGACAATAACTGGAAATACGTCGATGTTATCAACAAACAGGAGTTATTTGCATTGTTGTCCATTAAGGTTGTAAATCTCCACTATCCATGTTGAAAGTGTTTAACACTTCAGACACCTCAGTTGTCGTCAGTAAGTGCAATTATGACATGCTACATCCACTATGACCATGAGGAACCTGATAAGCAACTGTTGAACCTTGAGCAAAATGCTTTGTGGAAAAGGGACCAAAACCATGCTTTACACGCCATGTGGACACGTGCGTTTTTATGTTTAAGGTCGTTAGAAGGTATGAGCTTGTGACTTTTACGTCCAGCTGCATACATTTGGATAGGCTTTAGGACAGGTTGTTGTTGTTTTCCTCCTGATTCCTTTTCGTCAGGGGTGAGGCTGGCCTTGGTTTCGTTCCTCGATTTCAGCTTTCTTTTTATTCTTCTTTTCTCTCATACATCTTGCACTACTTTCTCTACCAACAGTCTCCATTCCCCTCTAACTTTGTTCTTGTTGCTAACTGAGGTTTTTTTGATAGCCTTAATATGGGTGTTTTGTGGAGCTTCAAGGGGGAGGTGCAAATATAGATTTTCGCAGAGTGTCTAAGTGAGGTTTTGGCGAGCTTCAAAGGGGTCCAAATCGAGGTTTCCGGAAAGTCTGAAAGTGCCGGTGAATGTCGCGGCGAAAAAACCTTCAACATCACCCGCCCCGCCCCCCCGCCCGCGAATTATGTTTTCCCAAACAGTATATCCATCGGTCCGCCCACCTTGCATATAGCTCCGCCCACTTTGTCAGTCGTCTCGCAAGAATATTATATCTGCGCATGCGTGAAAACCAGCGTTTTCGCTATTGATAGACTGTTGTAGTATTACTGTTTTAGAAGAAATAAAACACTGAAAGAAGTGTGTACATTGCTTTAGGAAATGAAAACACTGAAAGAAGTTTACATACTGCTGTAAGAAATATTTCACTCAAAACAACTTTGCTAACAGTTTGCTTGCAGAAATTTGGCGGAATAGGGGTTACAGATTTAACAAATATATATCTTACGGAAGAATTTGATCAGGTTTTTATTAAACAGAAAGACGATTGCACGCACGATTTGTGCCCCCATCAAGTATTTAATCGTTCTGCATAATCCGATGACATGTGACTGTCAGATAGGAGGAGACCAGGAAGGAGAACATTTAAAACTAAGATATGAAAAACAATTAAACAGTAAGTTAATATTTATAATGTATTTAATATTTCAACTCTTTGCACTCTCATTATTTATATATAATATTACCTAAATATATGTACTTTATGGTACAGTATATTAATTGCGGAGGGAATATAGTTTTATGGTAAATCGAAGAAAATTTGCATTGTGCTATGTTTCTAAATCTTAATATTGTCATTAATAGGGAAGTAAAAATAACACGTTTGGAGAAAGAGAAAATTACAACATTTATTTACATATCTACACCATGAGAAAGTAATCATTATATCACAAATCGATAGGTATTGAACATAATTAAACAAAATTATACCCTTAGGTTAAACTAACTTGAAAACATTGCTATACTATATAGGCAAACATTCTGCTCGCATTGCAATATTTCTTTAATATCTATAAGCATTCTAGGCGAATTGTTGTACCTTAAGGGCAGGTATAGAAGCATGCACAGTAACTTCAGTTGTATGTACAAAGAGTCTTATAACTGCTATAATATGTAATTCTCAATCAGTAATCTCAACCAGTAATCTATAATCTAATATAAGAGATATCCCCAATCAATAATGTCAACCAGTAATCCATAATCTAGCAAAAGAGATACTTTTCTCTCCCAGCATGTTACGCTGCCAACAAGGGGGTGATTAGGAAACAAGTCACACGTCCTTTACTTAGTTTTTACAAACAAAAAGGTATGGTTGATGACATAGTATATGAGTGTTCTCTTAGACAAAGTGCTCACTCTCTTCTTATGGTAACATTCAGGTGTTATGCAGATACAGCAAGTCATAACTGGATAACATATTAAATATTACTATAAACAAGGAGATTGTAAAGGTATAAAGGAAACATTTTAAAACACTGACTGGGAAAAATAATTGGCAGTGGTACAATACAACATTATCATGCTACATAGAGACTGTGAATAAAGGAAGGAACAAGGTTCATAGCTTAAAACAATTCCAAGAATGTGCACGTATAAATACTAGAAAGGAAACCTTTTCTATCAGACAAATCACACAAATATGGCATTTTTAAAGGGGTGTGAACAAGGATCAACCAGCTTGGTAATTAAAAGACTTCAACTGAACAGCACCACTCACTATGCTATTAAAACCTGTTGCATTAAGTAATATCAATCATTCTTGCAATTCCATCTAATAATAATATCTGCATAAATACAGTTCCACTGGTTTTTGTACTGAATCTGAATAGTCATACTTTGCTGAACCAAAACCGATGTAGTTGACATATATGTTATCATTAATAATTCACGACAACTGAAGGAGTTAAAGTTTTTGACCACAGTTCTTTGTCCAACAGGATGTTCAGATATAAAATTACTTGGTCACTCTAATTTCCATTCATTCATGAACCACTGGAATCATATAATCATATATAATCGAGCAAAACTTGTAGGACGATAACCATCGACACTTCAATGATATACATATGAACAGTTACATGTATACATGTCTAGATCACGTATGTGTCATTATAGCCCGATTGTCACGGCCCGATCACACATATATCACTTTGAGGATTGGTTCATACCCAGGAATGTGTTGCTGGTCGTGCATTAGCTCAATCTGTGTGGCGCTCTTGCAGGCATCAGATGCAAACGAGAATCGCCAAACTACTTGCAGAAGATGGAACGTGCACAAGAGCAGTGTCGGTTTGTAAACACGGAGGCCAGACTTTGTCTTTCAGTGTCGCAGTCGTATGTCATGAATACTTGTGGGCCTCGCACACCTCTTCAAAATGCATTTGGAGACAAGAGTTTGGTGTAAAGACGCAAAGCTGCCATGAGTGTCGAACGGGATGATGACGTCGTGATGAGAATCCACAGTGAAATGCCTCCAGCAGCATTATGTGTCATGATGGCAAACACTTGACAGTCGAACCGATCCATGCCGGCAGAAGCATATGCTCGTCAACACGTCCGAATGAACAGGCGTGATAGTCATGCCAAACAGGCAGTATATTCTACAATAAACGACGTTTAATATAATTAATCCAAGACGAATTACAAGGTTACCAACAAACTTATGCAATATACATATTTCAATCATACATTTGAGCATAGCCTCCGGCAGACCAAGACACAATAGATGGTTACCTACAAACTTATGCAATACACATATTTCAATCATAAAATAAATATTATGATAACAACTTATAATAGCTAGTACATTTTGACAACAACTACAAAAAGATATAATTTAATCTGCAACAATGTCAATAAAACTCAGCATTGCAATTAAATTAATGAATAATAAAATGTAGTTTTTACCAATAAGTTTAAAATCCATTGCAACATACACATTGCGAATATATTTAATCTTGTCTCAGGTCAGAAGCAACTCAACAATTTCTCTTTTGCACACTGGTAACCATGGTTAATATTTATAATGTGGCATGACACGCTGTCTACGCTCCTCCGATCAGCTAACCATTGTAAAGCGCCCCAGAACAATTATTTGGATGTGGCGCTATATAAGAAATACATTATTTAACAAGATTTAACAAGATTGCCATCCAGAAAATTACTCTGGATGGCAGTTGGACAAGGAAGCCTTTTGGCTTATCGAGAGTCCAATACTTTTTATCTACATGTATCCCGCCTTTTTAAGGTGTGTGTCGATTTTATTTTTAAACATATTCACGCTACTAGCACCAACACAATCAGGAGATAATCTGTTCCATTCATTTACAGTCCTTTGTGAGAATGAGAACTTTCTTATATTTAATCTACACTGCTCCTTTACTAATGTAGCTTCATGTCCTCTGGTCCTTCTATCTTTCTTAACTGAG
>OZ023208.1:35408683-35468683 GCA_963995525.1 Escarpia spicata | reverse complement strand
AGGATGGTTGCAGTAAGTTCGCGCAACACTTCACTAACAAAGTGCAACAGATTCGGGCAGAGTTAGAAACGATGTACCGCTCAAACTCACCAGTGAGAGAGAAGGCATGTTTCAATGAACCTCTCGTTTTGCTCGTGCCAACATCGGAAGAGGAGACACACAAGATTGTGTCTGGATTAACAAAGAGCTGTCAACTCGATCCTCTGCCAGGCAAACAAATTCAGCAGTGCCTGCCATCATTGGTACCAGTTATTACCGCTATTACCAACAAGTGTTTTGAAGAAGGAACAGTGCCAGCGTCCTTAAAGGAGGCTCGTGTTCGTCCACTATTGAAGAAGCCATCTCTGGACCGTGACGTGCTACATAACTATAGACCTGTCAGCAGTCTGTCTCATCTGTCCAAGGTTATTGAGAAGATAATAGCACAGCGATTATCTGACCATCTTGACTCACAAGATATGAATGAACCTTTTTAGTCTTCACTCTACAGAAACCGCATTGTTGAAAGGATCGCAAAGAAGGCACTCTGCTCGTGCTTCTTGACTTGAGTTCAGCTTTTGACACAATTGACCACACCATTCTACTCAATCGGCTCAGCAAGCGCTATGGTATTCAAGGTTACTCCCTCCAGTGGATGGAATCATATCTGCAAGACCGCAGGCAGCGTGTTGTAATTGGCCAAAGTGAATCTGAACATCACATTCTTAAAACACGAGTGCCGCAGGGATCCGTCCTTGGGCCTGTACTGTTCTCTCTGTACGTCCAACCAGTCGGCGATGTCATCAGAAGGCACGGTGTAACGTTTCATCACTATGCTGATGACCTGCAGCTGATGCGTGCGTTTGCGCTTAATCCTACGGCATTATTCGAGGCCCTTACGGCATCTCGAAGCCTGCGTCATGGAGGTTCGGGATTGGCTGACCTCTAATTACCTCAAACTGAACGACCAGAAAACAGAGTTCCTTCCGATTGTCCCAGTGTGTGCAAAAAAGTTAATAAACGATCTCAGCATCAATGTTGGTGGTTCTCTCATCCGAGCTGTGCATCAGATTAAAGACCTTGGTGCAGTCTTGGACTGTCATATGGACATGTCTGCCAACACATCAGCGATTATCCGGTCCTGCTATTTCCACCTTTATCACATCAGCCAAACCAACAAGTTCCTGCCAAGACAGACGAGGGAGAGAGTAGTCAACGCATTAGTGACATCAAGGCTCGACTACTGCAACTCCCTCCTGTACGGCACCATGGGCAAGAACTGTGTACGGTTACAGCGTGTCCAAAACTCTGCAGCCAGAATGATCGTGCGAGTGCCCAAATACGCAAGCATCACGCCAGTGCTCCAGGACCTACATTGGCTGCCGGTACGAGAACGTATTCGTTTCAAGGTCCTGGTATTCGTGCACAGAGCTGTCAACAAGTGTGGGCCCGTGTACCTGAGCGAGCTTGTCTGCCTCTACGTGCCTACCAGGTCCCTTCGGTCAGCGGGAAATCGTCAACTTGCGAGACCGCGAACAAGATGAAAAGTCGGAGACGCGAGTTTTATGGCAGCAGCTCCGGACCTCTGGAACGATTTACCCACATCAATGCGTGAACTAAACAGTGAAGCAGCTTTTAAAAGCGCATTAAAAACACTCTATTTTAATCGATATTTTAACTCCAGCAGCCGCAGCAGTCCCGGATCTGCGAAGTAAACTACTTGTTTTAAATGCATGTAATGAACACTGAGACTTTTAAGAGCACTTTTAAACATTCTCTTTTAATCAATATTTTAACTGCTACTATGACTTTTAGACTTGGCATTAAGCTTTTATCAATCATCTTTTGTTTATATGACACGATAATACTAATATTTAAATATATCTATATATATATACTTTTTTTTTAAATTCTTTTTTTTACTTAATTAATTACTGTTTTGATTTATTACTATTTTACATGTAAAGCGCCTTGAATAGTTTATAACTACAGTTGGCGCTATATAAGTATATTTATTTATTTATTTATAACAATTGTTCAGCCTTCTTATTTATGTTACAACTTTTTAATTTAAAATTGACACATATAAATTAGAAAAATAACTGTTCGTAGAAGTCCCGTCAATGTTTATTGTAGTCCATCGTTAACAAGATTTAACAAGCTTGCCACCCAGATAATTAATTCTAGATGGCAGGTAGACAAGGAAACCCTTTGGCTTATCGAAAGTTCAACCCTTTTATCTACGTGTATCCTGCCCTTCTGAGGTATGTGACGATTTTATTTTAAAACATATTCATAATACTAGCACCACCACACAATCAGCAGATAAGCTGTTCCATTAATTTACAGTCCTTTGTGAAAATGAGAACTTTCTTATATATAATCTACACTGCTCCTTTACTAATGTAACTTCATGTCCTCTAGTATTTCTATCTTTATTAACTGAGAACATATATTGCTATCAATATTTTCATAATCATTCAATACTCTAAACACTTCTATCTGATCTCCTCTCAATCTCCTGGTCTCTGGTGTTGTTAAACCTCATTCTTTTAGGCGTTTTTAATAACTAAGATCCCTCAGTTTTGATATAATTTTAGTCGCTCTCCTCTGTACTCTTTCTAGCAAATATATGTCCTTCTTGCGGTATGGCCTCCACGCTTGTATGCAATATTCTAAACGAGGCCTGACTATTGTTTTGTATAGCGGTATTATTAGTTCGTTTTCCTTATACGCTATATTTCGCCTAATTAATCCAAGGAGTTGATTTCCCTTTGAAGCTGCAATTCCGCACTGCTCTGAAACCTTCATATCGTCACTAAATGGTTAACCCTAAGTCCTTTTCTTTTATAGTAGTACTTAGTACAGTACCTCCCATTCGTTCAGATGTCCTGTGTGGAGGCATTTATATTTCCCAAAATTGAACAACGTTTGCCACTTTTTAGACCATGTAATCAACTTGTCAAGATCATCTTGTAAATGCTGTCTATCTCCATCACTTATAATCCTTCTAAACACTTTTGTATCATCCACACATTTCAACACATTGCTTGTGTCGTCCAAATCGTTGAAGTATATTAAGAATGATATAGATTCCAGTACTGATCCCTGTGATACCCCACTCAAAACTGATTTCCAGTTTGAAGCCTCCCCATTAACAACTACCCGTTGTCTTCTGTCAATCAGCCATTTTTCTATCCAGTTAATTATGACATTTCTCATGCCATGGGCCTTTAGTTTAAGCAGTAATCTTTGATGTGGCACTTTGTCGAAAGCTTTTTGAAAATCTAAGAAGATGATATCTACTGGTGATCCCTCGTCTACCCATTTAGTGATATCTTCCAAAAAACATAACATATTTGTTAAGCATGACCTCGCTTTTATAAACCCATGTTCAGATCGGTTTATCAAGTTATGTTTAACAAGAAAATCCACCATGTGATCTTTAATTAGTCTTTCTAATAATTTGTAAATCACCGATATTATACAGTGTGTTGTGTCAAGCATGTAACATTACACAGCGCATCTAATGCAATCTCTTCCAAATTTCTGTAAAATGTAGTATGTTCGTGAAGAGTAATGACAGCAAAACAGCCGATTTGATAGCGTCACGCGGTATCCGTCATGCATGCACAATTGTAACCTAAACGGTTGATTAAAGGCTACGGTGAAAAAAATGGTCAATGTGGGCGCAGCGATGGATATACTGTTTGGGGAAACAGAATTCGCCCCCCCCCCCCCCCCCCCCCCCGTCTTCCAATGCCATAATCCGACGGGGAGTGGTGCTGAAGCTCCTACTCGGCCCACCCAATATTAGACACCTTTAGCTAACGCAATAACGCAATTATTTTGCCGCTTGCCCGATATAACGATCAAAGCAAAATTATGTTGCCGATTGTAAAAACATGACATACTTTTGTATTAAATTAACTATGCATATAACTTAATCATTCACGCATGAACATCTCCAAACATGATTTGCGACGAGCAAAATAAGTTGTTGAGGGAATTTTAAAAGACATGCTGTACTTTAGCCAATCCTATAAAGAAGCGATGACTCGCTAGCGCCGAGAGCGAAATATTAAACCCAGGGACGGGGTCTCCGACATTTTAGTGTCTTTTGATAGACGTACTAAACTTGGGAATGCTACTGTTAACGTCCCCTCCGTGACCTTTACAAGATATGTGTAGCCTGCCATTCTCGCAAAAGTCGTAAACGGTTCTATGATGAAGCCCGATTCTCTGTCCGGGAAGAAAAGTTATTCTTGAGGACAGTTGCAGCGGGAACTGTACATAGACTCCCTGCCAAGTCAATCGACAGAGTCGTCAATGACTAGAACCTTACCACAGCTGAACTGTACATAGACTCCCTGTCAGGTCGTCAATGACTAGAACCTCACCACAGCTGAACTGTTTATAAACACGTTCGTCTGTTTAGTACCGCTAGCAGTATATTCAATTTTGGTGTGCACAATAACATTTAACTGATGAGAGTTAGACGACAGACAGACGACAATTAGTAAACATTAAAATGAACGAGAAAAGTCAAAAAAAAAAAAAAAAGAGAAGACACGAAAGGACATATTTAAGACATACAAAAATAGTAGGACATAACAAAAAACATGACGACACCAGACAAAATAAAACAAATAAAAGAATATCAGACCTGTTACATGACAGGACAAAATAATCTTAATATAAACGTTCATTTAGATCTGTAACGTAAGGGGTCAGCCCATTGTTGGTTTTCCCATAGGCGACCATGTTAACGTTTTGTCTGATTATAAGAAAACGTGACCTATAAAATGTCTTAAACTTCTCACCTGTTGTTATTATCATCTCATTGACATGCCGACAGATTTTTAAAAAAATTGCATACTTCCAGCTCTCGTAAAATGCCTGTATGTGTGACACCCGTCAATATTTATAAATGCCGGCAAGAATTACTCCGCAAACAGGTCACACAGGCAAATTGCTGCCAAATATTCTTCCGCTTATTCAAATCATCTAGAAATCCACCATTTTACAGTCAACACCTTCTAAAATCACACATGAAAATCTCCCTACTCAAATGCACTTATGTCACAGCATGTGAATTTTTAAAAAAAATCATTTCTAAAAAATACACTGCATTTTTCTTCACAACGGACAGGAAGTCTAACCCCGTAAACGTTTCAGTGGAAATTCCAAATGGGCTTAGCTGCTGCATGTCCGCCATGGAGTCAGCCCATCTGTCGTTGCCACTTCTGAGAAACCCCTTTGGACAGTCAAATGACGCAGTTCAATGATAATCGAACAAGGTCGTATTTAACCTTATTTTGTCAGGGTACAATGTGTGCTCTGACTTACATGGGTGTTCAATGAAGGGCACTTCCGTTAACGGGTGTTTAATGATCTCACCGGTGATTAACCTCGGTAGCTGGCCTTGCAGCATTGTCGTCAAGACACTCAATCATTCAACTAATGGTGGGCCTCGTCGTTTCTACACAGACATGTCAACAAAAGATCAACAATGAAAACCTTCATTAGCAGGGCGGGGTTACAGACATATTTGAATTTTACGGATGTCCGTTGGATCCCAAGTTCCTGGAAACGACGTGTCGTAACTCTCAGCTATCGCATGCACGTGTATATGTGCAACCAAACAATAAATTACTTTAACATCACACATTGTTTAATTTAAATATGTATCTTTACGAGGACATAGTAATTTAATTTGATAATATCCATTTTACTTTCAATTTAATGTTTTTTTTAAATATTGTCATCAAATATCAATGTTGTCCAGCAGATTTAGTAATTAATGTTAAGTTAATTGGCTCATGTTTGCTGTTCACCGTGGTCAGTGTTGTGACTGGGCGCATCTATCCGATATTGACATATACGAAGTGTACAGCCGGGTGTTGCGACGTGCGGCATTGGGCTTTGGACATGGATGGGACAGGTGATGTCGAGTCTATTGTGTCGTTCTGCGAGGACATAGCTACCTTACCGCCTACCGATACCCTCCTCATACACCCACTTGACAGACTTGCTGACAGATGTGACGTAGTCGGGTCTATGACTGATTGGTGCACCTCCAAGGGACTTCACCCAATGACGACACTAGGTCATTTGATCGCCATTTTAACACCACCTGGCTTAGAATAACTGTGGAACATCGTTAATGACTGGCGCCTCAAAGGCACGCTGAGGTACTCAAAGCACAACACGCGACACATCACCCAGTGTTGTGTCAATGGCGGCCATAGTTATTGCCGCTTAACTTTAGAGTTGGGTGGCCCGTTCGTAGAAGAAGGCGTTTACATCTCCCCTGTTTTAACAAGTTGTCTTAACACGATTTATTACACCCTCATTTTCGGCCACATTATTGATATTCGTGGGTGCACGGTGTGTACGTATGTGCGCGCGGGCGTGTGTGTGCATGCGTGTGTACTGTGTATGTGATGTATGCGTACGGACGTGCGTGCGTGCGTGCGTGCGTGCGTGCGTCTGTGTATGTAGGTTTGTGCTCGCTCGCTCGCGTGTGTGCGTGAGTGTGTGCTTACACAAACAACTAGCGTGCACTGGATGTATATTATTCTTATATGTGTGGGGAAATAAAGGAAAGATGTATATACGCCAGCTGAATTTATTAGAATTCTTTCGTATAAAACAAATGGTTAACACTTCTGACCATAGTTTTTATCTGGAAATGAGTGTCTAAATAAAGTATATTATTAGTATTTTTACATAAAATTGATTGCTAACTCATATCGCCCTGCATAAGTCGTGATATGTAATAACCATTGCGAAAATACAATTGTCATTTAAAGAATGACAATAACAGAGTGGAAAGCATTATAAATCAGATATTCACAAATCTCGCAATGACACTATGTAGATCAGCGGTTCTTGACCCCTCGATCGCGACCCAAAATTGGGTCGCTACGCCATTTTGAGTGGGTCGTCAAGAATATCCCGTGATTTTACAAACTTTATTTCCTTTATTTTCCTACTTGCCCCAATCAGTGGCATGGGATAAGAATAATATGCATACCAAATGAAGCATGAATATGAAACTCTGTGTAACATATGCCTACGACCCGATGGCATTTCAACATCACGCGATATGTCGCGTAAATCATTATATCTTCTATAAGAAAGTCATATTCTGTTTGCCGCCAAAAATGGTGCCGTTTCTTATGTACATGTACTTGATATGTAGAAACTTTCACCACGTGTATACTTTCACAGGCAAGTTTTTTTCAGATTCAGATGTTTATTACCAAGTAATATTTAAACTGTATAAGGAATTCTTGGCGTTGTGGCGTCATACATACATACACGCTTGTCTCCTCTGCCTCGCATCATGCACACGCAAACTATACAATCAGAAACATTATAAAACTAGGCTAAAACTAGTATAAATAGGCCAACTGCCAACGTATTTTAAGACATTCATACATCTATTGACATAAGGTGAACTTGGTAACATAATATTAATACAGTTTGAACATTACCTAAAAAGTAAAAAAATATCGCTTTAATCAGCATGTCCAGAAAAAAACGTTATTATATATCGTATTGTCTGTCTTTAATAGGCCTATTATCAGTATTGTGTACATTTGCACATTATAATGTTATCGCAATCGTACGACCTTACCTTCCACGTGCAACATCGATAAACCACTGAAAGGCGCTGATTTTTGAATTCATCCGAGTGCATGCACGTTTAATATTATTGTATATGTTATGGTTGATTTATGTTATACCAATGTATTGTCATTGTTAAACTAATTTATCACAAGTTAACTATTTGAATGCATCTGCCACCAAGCAAGACTCGCGATTAGAATTTGAGTTGCAGCTAAAAGAGGTTACAAACCGCTGATGTGTACAGTATCAATAAATATAACATTATTACATTTTATGTTGAGTAAAATAGCTAGTAAAATTTCCGTACCCTGACGGTAGTTCAAATGTAACAGTCGTGATAGCAATATTTTCTAAATGTAAGAAAAACACAGCATCGGTTTCCCAAAGTATTTTCAGCGCGCGCGTGATTTCTGCGATTGTTAAGTTACGTTTTACGTATTACGAACGCATTACGTTTTACGGTCCGAACAATTGATTTACACTATAAAAATGATAAACCTTTATTTAAAAAAATAGAGGCGTTACGTTAGTTACACTCGAGGGATCGCGGATTAATCTCTGATGTTTGCCGCCCGATGTGAAAGGCGTCTAAGCGAAAAACATTACATACACAATTGCATACGCTTGCTCGATTATAGTTTAATAATGTATTCAATATCGACAAGGATATGTGAAAAGAAAGGTTGTCGCTGTACGTGACGACTTCTCTGTCTTTCTGAGTTTTTTTAATTTACGACTATCTTCTGGCCTTGGCGTTGCTCTACTGCTATTGATGTCGCCGCCTCCGTCTGGCGCGGAACATGTTTCTTTGTGTGTTGACATTGTTTAGTGGCTGTGCTCCCAGCTTCAACCTCGTGTCCTGCACAAAGCTAGTGTCTACTGTGGCGAACACTCGCTGCGTCTTCTTCTAAAGCTGAGAGCTGAACAACGATTTACGTCGATACAGAGCTGTTATTTCGCATATCTACGTCATTAGATCGCCAGAGGGGCAGACATTTGTTTTCTTCATATGCCTACCTGTGTGAGAGACGCAGCGGGACGAGCATGTTCCAGATTTCGTAAATCAAGTAATCCAGGGCTCCATGAAAAGAAAATCGTGTTCAGTATATACACTGTCTGTCGCATAAAAATAAATATTACTCTAGCTAAGTGTAGGTTGATGGTGTTCAGCTGCTATAGCGAGCCGACAGTCACATGTACCCTTTAGAACGACGGGTGTTTATTTATACCGTGGTAGGCGTTAATATGTATACACTATATATACTAGCCAGAAAAAATATTATATCGATAGAACATTATAAGAAATAAAAGCAGTCGAAATCACAATATAGCAGACATCTTAACATTTATACTAACTGAGGGAGGCGATACGATCGGGGCTTTAGCGTGAAATCATGTTATGCAGCATAAGCTGTATAGTGATATTATAATATTCTGACTGCCCAAATATCTTTTGACGAAGCAGAAACAATTCTAGAATGCAATGTTTAAGAAAATCACTGCCTTGTTACTCAAATCCGCGAATAGCCAGTTTGGATAATTCCAGAAAAAAACGGAACGGCGACATTTCAAAACGACGACATCCATTGGTCAAAATGGCTATACTAAATATTAAATTGTAATTTACAAAGTGTGCGATTTACTCAAAATGGGGCTGCAAGTTGCCACGCATTTTTACGTGACATCGGAATTACACAAATATATTTAATTCACATTAATGCTCATATAATAACAAAATATATACCAATTGCGAATAGCTATTTCACATGTTTAGTTAATTAAAGTAGGTTACTCTTGCTTGTAACTATTTAAAACAGTAGCATTTATTGTAATAATATGGGTAAATAATTCAAATTGGCGTAACTTTTTTGTCGGTGGTGTTTCTTGAAAATCGAATGTGACAAAAATGGTTTGGCATCGCGTTGAATTCGTTTGATTGATAGAATACGCCAATAAAAGTAACATCTGCCGAGTTGGTGGGAGAGCTGCTTGGACCACACTACTCTATAACGTAAATGTAGTTAACATAAATTCTTGTATGCTTTTGATAAATCTTAAGTTAAACACAATAAATATTCCTGACGTGCAGATGACGACAGGTGGGAACAAACAATGTCTGCCGGTATGGTGTAGTACAGCGGTTCTTAACCTTTTCTGGCTACGACCCAAATTCCGGTGGTGGAATTGTTTGGCAACTCATGGCATGATATAAATAAATGAATATGAAATCACATTTATTAAACGTACGTGCTGAGCACGGAGCTAGGAATCAACAAAACAGCGCCGTTCATTGGTTTTTTTCTAGAGTAAAATGAGGACACTCCTTGCAACTCGAAAGCAAACACCGAGAATGGAGTCGGGAAGTTCGTATGGCTTCAAAAATGTATGAAGGATATTACACTAATCTACGTCATAGTCCTAAGCTTCTACTGGTGATGATATTGAGGCAAACAATCCGCTAGACGCCCGTGCATGCCGGTTAAAGCTACATTTGTTTGTTAAAATGTACTTTGAAGGCTTCGATATGGAGTGAATAGAAAACGGCATCGATTTTCATTAGGCATGCAGAATATGCATTTTCGGCGGCACCAAATAAAATGTGAATTGTTCATACCAGATGCAAGCAAACAATTAATTGATGACATATGTCGTGTGAATTCGAAATGCTGTGTGTTTATTATTATCTAATATTTAAGTAAATTTGTGTGTACATTTTTGTCTCGCATGCATTTGGAACGGGCAAGAGGAATAATGAAATACAATTTGGACAGTCACTTAACACTGACAACTTTTGGCGACCCACTCAAAGTGGCTTGGCGACCCAATTATGAGTCTCAACCCAGGGATTAAGAACCGCTGAGTGTAGTAGGTATAGAGATTACGTTGCTTTCAACATTTTTCATTGGAAATTGTAACATTTTATTTATGTATTGATAACATGTCGACCGGTTCAAACTAATGTCCATAGTTACATGTTACCAGCTGGATGATGGTCGTATCTTAACATTTTCGAGAATACTCCACGATTTGGCAATGCAATTAAATATTTAGGCCTAAGTTTTAGGACATAGACATATATAGGGTTGATGCATGTATGGGTAAACCAATCAATCTTCAAATTTAAAGGTGATATACATATTATCTTTTTCACATAATTATTTCACATTTACTTAAACAATTTCTACCAATACATATACCACCGAAACTCTATTTACAATGTGATGTATTATATTTATTTATTTATATGTACTTTGAGATCAACAAAAGTCAAGCGAATTGGGACATTCGAAAAGTATCCGAAAAATCACATGCTGGATATTACAATTTTCTATGGCCATGAACACTTTTCTCAAGTAAAGGCGTAAATCAAAACTACAACTATTAGGAAGAAACAACCATTGACATACACTATATATATAATTACATAGCTACGGAAACCACCCATTCTGGTGGTGTCGGGTGGCTCAGTGTTAGCAGTGCAATGTTGCCGCCTTTGAACCGAAGTCTTTCTTGCAAGCCGCCCAAGAATGCATTCAGTGGCGCCTCCCAAGCGGCTCACATTTGGACTGTCGAGGCTCGCTTCACTTGAAGTGGTTTGTCCGTTTGTTCACAACAGACTTTCCGCGCACACGTGCGCGTGTATGTATGGACATTTCTCATGGGTTTCTATCGGGCGTTAGACGGACGTCATATGTCTGATGGTTCACAATGTTAGGTCCTGCGTGTTTTCTGAAATTGTTCCTAGCTGCAAAAACGGACTGCTGATCAGTTGAGGACTTTTTACGTAACTTGAGTTGCAAAAAAATGCTCAAATTCACATCATACCAAACGTCCGTCACGAATTCGTCGAGAAACCGTCTATTACGTTTGTGTCTAGCGTCATCTGGAAGGTGGACAATCTGGCTAATAATGATACGGTGAAGCGTCTTAATGGGGTTAAAACAAATTGCGCTGAAAAGGAGAGCCAACTTGGAAGAACTACGAACCTACGTAATGCGAGTAATACAATTCCTAATTATCATTTGCATGAGTTTTGCACCAGATGATCTAATTATAACTGCGGATTTGTACACAAAACTGCCGGGGCACCGCTATTTTCTTCTATCCCGTAGCCATACGGTCGTTAGGGCACCACTGTTTATTTCTTGACAGCTCCCGCCATCTCTCTCAATTCTCTACCGCTACTAGAGTTCTTTGTAGTCATATCTGTCAAATTACATGAATGACGGTTGTTTGGCTCCCAGACGATTTATGACGTCGCAGTTGTTTGCATCAAAAACAAGCGCGCTCACTGTCCACGCGAAAAGGTCGTGTGATTGTGTCGTTGATTGCCACCCGATGTGTCGTTGTAGGGTAATAACAAACGCCTTACGTTTTTCTCATGTTCTACCTGACAGCTTAAGTTAGAAATAACTGATAACATGAAATGTCATACTTTGACGAACCAGGTTGATCTGTCCTAGAAGATGTCAAACCCGTAACCATTTTCAATCATCGTGCATGCACCATATGTCATAACGTCATAACTATTTCACAATTGTTTAAATTATATATTTCAAAATGGACGCTGGCGTAGTGATACAAACCGGGTTGAGGTGGAAACGCTACTGTTGCTCACGACATTTCAACTGTGAACTAGCGTAACGTAATATAGTTTACAAAATTGAGCATTATTTTATTTATAGTCAACTTTTCAAAACAAATCCTTTCCATAGTTGTACGCAATTAGCAATTATGCAGAAAAAGTAGCCACTAGTTCTTGGCAGTTGTTTTGTCGAATGTTGCGATATATCCTCTGAATGACGTGAGTTCAGTTCATGGCAGTTGTTTTGTAGAATGTTGCGAGTCATCCTCTGAATGATGCGAGTTCATTATTAATACCAGTGGGGAATCCATAATAGCATTTACAAATCAGTCAACTGGCCAGATCGAAATTACGTGGTATGGTATAGTTAGCTGTTGAAGACTCGATGCAAATGAAGTCAATGGTTGTGTTTTAGAAGTTAGTGAACTAGTGGGGATCATCATCCAGGTCGCTGTTTCCAAAGAAAACGACGTCAAATTAAACAATGATGCATTCAAGCCAACATAAGTTGTCCCAATTATCTTAACAAACTGACACACATCTAATAACCTACGGTTCAGGTCAAACTGGACTTCCACTGTTTCACGAATGTCACACAGAATGCCAACTAATTAGCGATTAATCTGCTGTTTAAGTTTAAACAAATGTTCTCGAATTTTTCGAGAAGCTAAAACTACTCCATTACTTTTTATGTATCTTCTTTGTACCCCAGTAAGGCGAATATATACATGATCTAAAAAACTTTATAATGTCTGCCAACGACAAAAACAAATGTAACCTCGCCTCATCGGGAAGAGGAAACTTAAAATATAAAAGGAAACTAACGATTTGCAGAATGTCGACGAGGCGTCAGTAGTTGTACGCGCTAATACTGATGGGACTCACGTACAAGCGCTGGAAATGGCGCCACCTGATGGATCACCGATCCTAGCAAGAAGTTCAGCGGCAAACACGACATCAATTTGACCACTCCTGTTTCCTTGTGATTTAGTGCCTGCGTAGTTAGCAACCTTCATTCTGGAACTGTCATTTGTCTTACGTGTCCTTGAAAACTCGTAGTACTTAGTTCGTCGCCTTTGTCTGCGGCGAACCGTTGGCGCCAAGCACCAAAACGTGGTGGCAAACTCATCGAGGTTTAGTGTCTTTTGATAGCACCTGTAAGACCGTAATGCAGCCATTACGCCGCTCATGCCCAGTTTGCCCCGCAGACCTGTCAATGTAGGTTTAGTATCCCCGAATTGGTCGTTTGTGAATACAAGTGTGACATTGGCGAATACGGTATTGGGAACATTTCCAAATTTGGAGAGGCACACAGTTCTATTTCATATAGTGTATTTTAAAAAACCGTTTAACACACAAATACATATACATCGGATAAGTGTAGTATAATGTGTAAGTAAACTAGAACTTGTCTCATAGTCTATGTAGACGTAACACGCCGTGACGCCGCTTCAGCTTACCGTTTCATTCACCGTGTTACTGTATCCATTTCGAACAACATGTGAGCAGATGGTTGAAGTTGCACATTTTATTTGTATTAATATTGTATTCCAAGCGTTGTATTAAGTGATAAAGAATTATTACGCAAACATAATTATATCATCTTCCTTATTGTCGTCCTCGCCGCTTTGGCATAGCTGTCGTGTTTGCCGACGTATTGCAAGCCGACTCTCGAGCCCGCCTCACTTCTAATACATAGTCATCACGGTTCGAGGTTTGTTGTTTTGTCACCAGTTGTTTGCCTTCTTTATTGTTGTGTGATTTCAAGTGGATCTCGTAAAATAATAATAATACTTTATTCGTACTAAAATTATACAATTCAATTAAATCAATGTATATGTTACTGTGTATATAAAACAGTAAGCAATGAGCGCAGCTCATCAATGGCTAAAAAGAAATGTTATCCGCATTATCTATAGTATGTAACACATATTTTGCAATTGAGACTCTACACACTAGGTCTCCAACTAGCCGCTCCTGGTAGTGGTCTTGAATCATACCATAAAACTGATTAGACTTCGTTCAAAAGAATGTCATTGTATCAAGTTTGAATTTGGACATGATATAGTTAAAACGTTTAGACATGTATGATCCACTACCTTGAAGGAGTAAATGAGAGAGCATTTTCAAACTGGAGTTACTGCATTTCAAGCAACTCTGCATAAATCGTACCATTCGATTCATAATTTGAATTTGAATCGATAAACAGTCTACTAAGAGTGGCATCATATTGCGATGCGTACAAACTGGTAGATTAAACAGTTTTCTGATACCTTTGCGCCACGTAGTATAAAACATATCAAGATGTTTGTCTTATAAGTTCCACAGACATACATCATAAAATGATGTACAGTACGACATAAACAATTGACGTTTTATGCTTATATTACAAAACCCAAAATTGGCAGATAATGCATATACACGCCATTTAAAACACTGACACACATCTTGTACCACAGCCTGGTGAGTGTCAGGACCAATAATGTGGCCTAAATGCAGCCCTTTTTGACTCTGTTTCACTTTTAAACCATAAAAATAAAAAGGTCAGTCGGTGCCACTGCCATATTTAATAAGTTGACATTTTGCCGGGTTAAATTGTAAATCATATTCATATGCAAATTTTAGACATAGATCACACATTTTGTTCAATGTATATGTTGATGGAACTACCAAAGCTATGTGTGTCTGTATGCATAAGGCTCATTAGCTAACCATTTCATTCGTGATAATAGTGTCATTTTTTTAAACTATATTTGTTGTTAGTTGTTTCATTGGCCTTTCAACTGGTCTAATTGTAGCCGTTAACAGTTAGATACAACACGACTATCTAGAGGTTTTTCATGTGACGTTACAGAGTCACGTGACATTTGTTGTGCCGCCATTTTAGCTGTCAGGCCATGCCAGAGACATATAGTGTTGTCGGTTGCAATAATCGGAGAGGTAACACTCAAAATGTGCAATTTTATCGTTTTCCTACTGACAAAGAACTTAGTCTCGTAGAGAAAAGTGGACAGCAGCAGTGAAACGCAACAACTGGCAGCCAACACTACACTCGCCTGTTTGTGGACATCATTCTGTAGCAGGTTTGTGAAGCCCGCGCATCGACAGGCGACACTGACACTGTGAGTGTGATAGCTGTTACTGCTAGCTATTATCGAGTGAAATCGTGATGACATTACTTTTCGCAATTACCGTAGTGTCATTCTGGTAATATTTAATTATATGCAATACGTAATGAGCGTGTTTATTAGAGTTAACCTATTTTTAGCACCGACCACGTTAAGTAAACGTTTGGTCTGTCGCCGGTGTCGGTGTCAGCCGTTGCCGTTGGGGCTGACCCGTTAGCGTTGTCGTTGACGTCACTGACACTCGGCATAAGCATAGCCATAACAATCGTTTATGATGTCTGTCAGGCAGTCATATTGTTTAGTAGTGCAACTTTGATCAAATTAATAGTTGATTCTCTAATTCTTGAATGAAATTACATCACATTTCGTTCACAGATTTTATGGTGACAATGACCCTCTATCGCCAGATTTTGTCTCAAGAATCTTCCGTCATGTTCAGGGTTTACTGGAGCTTGGTGAACTCAGCAAGAAGTCTGTCACGATCACGAATGACACGGAGCAAACCGTCGCTGATGTGCTTGAATCTCCTCATGAGAATAATGACACCATTGCCACTCAAACTGAAATAACGACTAATGACATTACTGCACCACAGAATGAGTGCGACAGTTTGAGAACAGACAATGAATGCCTCCGTAAAATAATGCTTGTATGCTCCATAGATGAGATGTCATTTGTAGACCATGATGATAAAGTGAAGTACTTCAACGGAATGCTATCATACTACGTGATGTTAACAATATTCACAACTGTCTACTCATTTTTAATTACCGGTGTGAAACTTGCTCCATTTCATGAACATTCAGTTTCTTGCCTATTGCTTCAATGTATCCCTTGCTACAGCGTCAATAATATTTCAATAAGTTATTAATATGATGTTCTGTCGTCTTGTCCCAACCTTGGTGAAGTGGCCAGAACCTGATTGTTTGCGAAAAAGTCTCCCAGTATCATTTAGTGCAAAGTTCCACAAATGTGTCTGTGTCATCGACTGTTTTGGAATTTGTATACAGCGGCCTAGCGATTTAAAAGCCAGGATACAGACTTACTCAAATACAAATCTCACAACACCGTCAAATAGTTGATTGGGATAACTCCACTGGGCGTGATTTCGTACATTTCGAAAGTTTGGGGTGGACGATCATGTGACAAGTTTATCACAGAGAACTGTAGATTTTTGCAGAACTTGACACAGGGAGACTTAATATTAGCACATAGAGGATTTTACATCAGTGATTCTGTCGGATTACATGCAGCAAACTTGCAAATTCCTGCATTTACCAAATTTAAAAATCAACTGAGCCCTTTGGATGTAAAAGCTACTAGAGGTCTCGCAGCTGTTCGTATTTATGTAGAACGTGTGATAGGCATGGTGAGACAGAAGTATACAATGGTGGGCGATACCATTCCAATAACTTTATTGCAATCAGACAACAGTGGAATTAAAACGTTAGACAAAATGGTTCATGTTTGTTGTGCTTTAACCAATTTAGCAGAACCTATTGTTTCACTTGATTGAATGGACATTTGATTGAATTTGATTATATAGCTTATGGCACAAGATATTCAAGATGCAAAAACAACTACATGGATGTATAAGAAAGTGATTTTATTGTTCGGCTGGATACCGGATAGTGCTAGGAACTGGTCGGATAGCATACATCGTACAACATGAAGCTTGACAGCTAAAATGGCTAAAAAACAAATGCCACGTGATAATTAACACGTGACTGAAAAACCTCTATTATTGTTGTGGAGTAGGAATAAATATGGACAGTAGAATTCACACATAAAACTACCTTCAGCAATTTTTTGTGCATAGCTTGCACACTTAGGTGTTGGAAGAATACCTGTAGAGTCGTGAAAACTGTTATATTACAATATACGTTCCAGTAAACCATTGCATATTAAGGGAAGTGTGTGTGTATATATATATATATATATATATATATATATATATACACACACACGTATATATATATGTATATATATATATGTACGAAAGGCTAGCGCAGACAGGTCATTTGCCCACCCAGCATCTGATCCGTAGGTATTTTCGGCATAACTTTGAAAGTAGCATTGAAAATTAGATAGCTTCAGTAATCAGTATTTTCAAAAGCCTATTTGAAATGCTGGTATATACCGATTAGTTGCACTCACTTTTTTAAATAGGGGAATTCATTTGAAATATATAAATAGTTGTAACTAATTGTTTTTTATCATTACAATTATAAATAGAGAAGATGAATAATTGCAAATTAAAAAAATTCAATATGCACATCGGTCTTCACATAACATGTATGTTAATACTTTACATTAGTTCTTGTCAATTTTTTTATTTTAGCATGAATTAATAATAAAAAACAGAAAATATGTCCCCTTCAAAATAAACAATATTCCTAAAATAAGAAAAGGTGATATTTTTATTAACATTACCATGTATCAAACTCTGTTATTTTCACTAGATGTAGAAATATATTGATAGTACATGGCTGTTAAAAAGAGTTTTACTATATTATCAACTCACTCGTTCTGGGTTCAAAAAAAATCTAGATACGACAAACGGTAACTCTAAACAACAGTAAGGTTAATACTACTGATGTCCACTAGCTGTAGTCATGAACTCTGATTAAAACTTATTGTAGGCTTGTGCGAGTAATATATGGCTTAAAATGTTTATTTCACGCGAGTACAGATCATCCGATGCGCAGGCGATGCCTTAATTGAGTACGCGTTGCGAGTTGCGACAAAAAAATTATTGCATCGTGATGCACAAAAACAATTACATATGTCAATTAACGCGGCAATTGGCACGATCCTAGCGTCTTCGGAAAGCTCGGTATTTTTGATAATGAACGCTGCGCTGCTCGTGTTGTCCGAGGCGTCGGTGGAACATCTCAGGATGTACAAGTAAATTTATCATACTTATCCTATATTTGCAGCTGCTGTCTGTGACAGTTTTTCCTATATACTAATTGTACCGTTCTTTTTGTGTAAGTTGTCAGGTTTCACATATATCATAGCCTAATCGTTTTATTAATGGAGGCAGTCCGTTCGTTTTTATCGTGAAATCATGCATGTCATACAGTATAAACTACATCTATTATAACATACTGACCGTAAAAAATGTATGTTTTAAGGAACCCTTTTGTGCAGTTGAAATTCATGAACCATGGAGGAGACCCAGTGCTATCTCGGCAGCGCGACACTTTCGAAGGTGTGGGCTCAGGTCAAATATGAATTGGAAATTGGAATTCATACTTGCATTAAACTGTTATAATACTATGGGATAAGGAGGCCCTGTTACATGTCGTAACGGCGTCAAATCAAAACGATGACAGGTCCCAAACGGCGACAAATGAAAGTGGTCGCTAGGGGGCGGGGCATAATGTTTATTTTCAAAATGTATCCTTCGTTTAAAGGTGCTCAATCACTTCGTTTGCCCATCGCCAATCCGGTTCTTTTATGTCCAGATGTGTAATGTGTAAATAGTTTAACTAGTGCGCACAGTCGGTTTAATAAAAAAATGCGTACTTGTTTTTTAATCGTAAAAAAAAAGATTTGTCGTTACAGCGGGTATCGCTGGCTGTCTGCCTACTGCGCCACTTCGGTCATGTGGTTTACGCGAGATCGGCATCCCAGGCATTCGAAAACAACAACAACACACACGTGCTTTAACGTAACAAGATGAAGATTATAATTCCAAAGTGGTTGTACGAAGGTACGTATTACACTATCGCAGTTAGCAACAAGAACGCGTAGCCGTGTATTAATTCAACGAGAATTTCAACTTGTCGAGGCCGACTTTAAGTTCTAACTCAAAAGTCTAAGACTAAGTTACTAGTCTAAGACTAAGTCTAAGTCTAAGACAGTCACCATATCAGCCAGAGATTCAGTCAGAGAGTGACAACGAGCATAATATTTCATATGTATTGTATTTGGTTACGCAGGATGTTGTTAATAAGCTGTTATTCCGACAATACATATTGAGAGTAGATGACGTGAGGGTGCGAAATGACAAGTAACATTGCTTTGGCAGCAGGCCCGTGTTGTTCGTGCGAGAAACTTAGTCAGGGAGCATCCGTAATTTCGTGCAACAGAACGTCAAACACGGGAGTATTATGTTGGTGATTGTAATTATTAAAACATTTTTTGTGACTCATGTTTGATACTATTACTGCAGAATATTGTTGATTTGCATTGTATTTTATGCAAAATAATTTAGGTTTTTATATAAGCATGATGGTGATGATTTTATTCAATATAAAAATGTAAACGTGTAAATACATGAAATATCAATACATCTATAAGGATTACACAAGAAAATGCACGCACTTGTCTCCATTGTGGTCCTTGATGCCTGGCTATAGTGTATGTAATGCATTAATTGGTATCCTGTGATACCTTTCAACTGACATATGCTGGCTATTCTTATGTATTTACCAATATATGTATATATTCTCACCACAGCAATATATGAATACATAATAATATATGTAACTTGAATGATGATATTGCTAGAGACCACACTGCAACCCATGAATGAGAATGAGAGGAGGGGCTAGAGGCGGTCACTCGGGCCAGGCAGACACAGGGATGATACATAGTCTGCGGCAGGCCCACATTTGTTCAATCCAGGTAATTTCAAATTTATAACAATCAACTACGCATAAGTTATTGACAAATTTTAATGTGCATATTTAAATATACCACATTTGTTTTCATACACATTTTAATAATAACATACTGGGCATAGAAAACTAGATTGACTTCTGCACTTTTATATTATACCCACAAGTGTATCAACACAGACATATTAATACATCTTTAAACAGTATTTAGCATATGGCGATGACTCTGAAATAAGTTTATAAAATAAATTAGTCATTCTTGAAGAAGGTAGACATACGAATTATGAACCTTTGAATACTTGACGAGGAAAATATATTGTTAGCATCACAATAACACCTCATTCTGTCATTTCCAACATTCACCTTGACCATTCAACCTCAGGTTTAAAATGTCAAACATGAATACGTATAGTAGTTACACATGGCAGACACTGACATGAATTTGTATACTGAAAACAAAACAAAAAATATAAATGTGCTTTACTGATGCTTTAGTGATTAGCAGAATTCAAATCAGTCTATAATATTGACTAAAATCAGGCGTCACTGTAATGAAATTGAACACTTCTAAATTCATGTAATGACAATGAACACCTAGTAAAGAAAAATTGTTAAAATTGTTCACCGTTTTGAAAAATTGCATATTCCACTAATGTCTGCATGCTGTATCAAGCCACCCTTCCCCGGGACAACCCTGGTAAACACTGACTGTTCCTAAGATATCAACATGTATAGATGCAGCAGTAGTAGAACATTTCTTGCTGCCTTTTTTCTTGTGAAATGCTGCAGGTCATACATGAAACATTATTATATATCGATTATGACAATGAACACATCATAATTATTTACTCCCGACACTACTATGATGTCTGTTTTTGTTTACTGAATATATGCTTTTTTACAGGAGATTGAACTAGTGTGCTTAGTACCACTAGCTCTCCAAGTTAATATGGCATACTGGGCAGTTGTATTTGTCCAGGATCTCGGACAAGATTCTACAGCCATGCAACATAATAACAGTTTGTCATATGAATGTCCACTGAGTGATCCCAATTGTGTCGTGTTGAATCCGTGACAGATTACCCAGTGCTGATGGGGTGTACACTGGCTTCCAGGTCAGTCGGTTAGCTTGACTGACTGGAAACCAATGTAGACTGCAGGTTGCTCGACATAAGAATGTGGTGATGCTTGACTAGCTCTGCAGTTGGTGATGGATGGGTGCCAGGGTCTGCAGATATGATGGTACTGCATACCAGCTTCCTGACTTTTTGCTGTACGTCTGCATCTACCTATACCGGAGACAAAGTGACAATTAGGATGGCTCTGACATGTATGATATTTTTATATGTGATGACACATTTATCAAAAGTCAATAATACAAGGTATTTGTATTCAATTCAACTATAACTTGTAGCAGTGTCCATGAAAAAATACATTAATTATCCAGAATTATTACAATGGTAGGGTTTCATTGTCTTTGTGTTGCTGATAGTCAGTGGCAGCCAGCTGAGTTCTTGCAACATACACCAGGCACAAGTTTATGATGAAGTAATAGTATTGAAAGCCTTTTCACATTTTTCAACAACAATCTATTGATACACTGACAGCAGCATTTTACTTGTTTAAATTATCTATGTATCACGAGGACTGTTATATGTTTTTCATGCCATGTATCATTTTTCTAAATTATTCTTTTTTATCTCTGTTTTATATTTTCACAAATAATTTACATAAATTTTCATTTTGCATGATAATTAAACAACACTTCAGTAAGTTTAGTTCTGATATGGTGTAGTATCCATTCCTCAGGATTACTCAAAGCGCTTTAAACTTTACTCCCTGGCAGACCTATTAAATCGAAAACACCATCTTGACTTATGTGGAAGAATTCAGCCACACTGAAAAATGTAGCATGTAGCGATTGTACATGTAATTCTCAGTCACATGGCGATGACCCTGTCTAGTCTAGTCACTATTTTTTGCGAGTTGTAAACAAACCAAGCATTGCACAAACTACAACAGTTTTGAATGTTATATCCTATTGATGTTTAAAAAAAAATCATAATATAGTTATTTTTATTTGATATGTACTTATTAAATTTGTTCAACTAAACATCTTCCTAAGTAATTTGTTCTCATTGGTTTACATTTTATGGGCATTAAATATTAATTTTTTTTGTTAAATACACATAATTGTTTAGTCACTAATTTTTGGAGTTTTAAACATACAACTAGCATTTGATATAACATGTACTAGTGTTGTTTTTTGTAACAAAGAATTGTGATAAAAGTAACTGTTTGTTTTGTTATATGTACCTGACATTTTTTCAACCTCTTCCTAATTTTAGTTTCTATTGTTGCTTTGCATTTTATGCGTATGTGATATTTAAAATTATTACATTATACACATCAAGTGCAATGACCTGTAGTTGTATTGTGCTTTTCATAATTATGTAGTCATGATCTCATCAAATGTTTTTTATTTACATTGTCTTTACTTTCATTCACATGCATTTCTAACAACAATATGCAATTTAACGAGGACACCCATTACTGCAAAATCCTAATGCAGACAACCAAAACTATCACATACAGTGGTGGATCCAGAAATCGAGTCTGGGGGGCACAAAAACCTCCACCGGCGGCCGAACCAAATGGTGTGGTCTAAATTTTGTCGCTACCGAGCCGCTATAACTTCAGCCGCTCGGCTGGAGTGGTGATATTGGAAGATGGGGGGGGGGGGGCTGGGGGGAGGGGGCGTGCTGTTGAAACATTTTCAAAGATGGTGTAACTGTACCCAAATAAGATTGGTCAGAACAGAATAAAACATAATTGTAAAAATAACCAAACACATATGTTTGCATATCTTCCAAATGTTAGGCTATGATTTATGTATATATATCACGTTTGCATACCAGCAGCAATTAATACTTACGTTTACTTATTGTCCTGAGCTGCATCCAGCCTCAGGAAGTGACTGGACACCTGACAGTGAGCTGCCTTTGCTATGACCACTGATGCTCAATAGAGCCACCACAGATCTTGTCATATGTGATGGCTGCAATGGTGTCGAGGTAGTTCGCGCCTTTGTGTTGAAGCTGTCAAACAAAGTCATGAATTGGAATATGGAATGAGTCAGATTATTTGTGAAGGTGAACATGGTTTGACAGCACTACTACACGTAAATATATATATAATATTATATATGTATGTAGATGTAAATATATATGTGTGTATACATGTGGTGTGTAACTTGTAAACGTTTTAATTACATTAATAGGTAAAAATATTTTGCACGATAATTTGCCCAATGGTCATTTACCCAGCACTCGAGTGTGAAAAGGTCATTTGCCCAGTTGTGAAAAAAATACAATAAATGATATGAGAGTGGCAAAGTTATTATTGTAAAATTGTAGTATATAACAAACAAATAGACAATTTACAAGTGTCATAGCCAACAAGGTGAAACAATTTGGATTGTTCACCATCCAATTGCCAGCATAATTAACTACCTGTAAGTGCAGGTAGAACATAGGTGGGCTGGAAAGAAGGTCACAGGAAATAAAGTCACAAAGTAATTTTATTCAAAAAATATAACAAGTTTTGCCATTTTTCACTGATAGTGCTAGTGACATTATATCATATGTCTTATTAAGAGTCTCCCCAACCTTACGTATTATTAAAATAATTCCACACATTGTATGTTTAAACAGGTCAAATTAAGTTATTTTGATTTCTGAACACACACACACACACACACACACACACACACACACACACACACACACACACACACACACACACACACACACACACACACACACACACACACACACACACACACACACACACACACACACACACACACACTAAAATATACATTCAAAGATACAAATCAGTAACTGAACATAAGTATATTGTGCTGTGCAAGCCAGCAGGTGATTATAGAGATAAATTGTCATGTGACGTAACATTAACATTGAAGCAGTTGCAGCCTTTAGCAGATCTGTGCGCCAGCATAAGCATAATTATTTTGAAATGACAATCACCGAGGCTTGGCTATATTGTGTCACGTATATTTACTTGCATTGTATATACACATTTGTGTTTGCAATACAAACATTCCAAATGAAATAAAAAGAAAATTAAGTTGAAAAAATGAACTGCAAATGAAATGTTCTATGTAGTTGACAGTTTGATAACCACCCTGTCATACAAAGATGGAATAATTGTACACACATTAGACTGGTCAAACCAGAACATAACAGTACATTAATACCATTACTTAAACTCACATTGGTTGTAATGGTTCAGAGCTGCACCAAGCCTCGGGAAGAGACTGAATACCTGACAGTGAGCTGTTTTACTGCGACCACTGATACTCGATAGAGCCAATGCAGCGGTTGTTGTCTGTGGTGGCTGGATTGGTGTGGACGTCATTTGCATATATTTGTGGTGAAACTGAAATGAAGGCATAAGCGGAATGGCCAAAATTGGTTAAATTTGAATTTTTTTAGTAGCAAAATTACCCCTCAAAATGGACAGCGTAGTATAACACATCAAAATAATATCCAGGCTATTTAAATAACTTTCAGAAATGATAAAATAAATGTTCCTCCTATGTTCATGCACCCGGTGTACTTGTTTTCTTGCTCCCTATCAAACTAAGGTTAGCATAGAAGATCTCTATCAATGTGTATACATATTCCACACTTTTCAGAGATGTAACTTATATACTTTTCTTTATATACATACTTCTATACATACTACATGCAGTTTTGGGCGTTTACCCCCTGGTAACATATGTACTGTAGGCTATTACGGTCACAATATACATATAAATGTTTAGCATTCTCTACACAAATCATAAATTATTACTACTCTTTAAATTTACATAATACAAGATTATTAAATTTAAATTTTATTACAATCAGCATTCAATGTATTACATCACACATGGAAAAACGGTAAAGAAGTGTTATGTTTAAAGTGCACAGTACAAGCAGCCAATGACTCAAGTCAAGACATCCAAAAAAGCCAGTACTTATACTAGTTAGATCCAGGCAATTATTTTAGGCATTCGATTATTTTATTAGTCTCAAATGTCCAGCCAGTGTCAGTCAGTGATTGAGGGTAAAGTGTGAATGTCCAGTGGGTGCTACAGTTGTATTATATTATACATAGTTAAATATTAATATAATATGACATGTCATTAAATATGAAGCCATACTATCTACATTACTGTATATTAATTTGCAATGGAACATCGATGAAACGTCGCGGACGGAGCGGATTTTTAAGTTCATCTACCATTCGGTGTGTGCTTCGTATGAGACTGATACTTCGCACATAGTTAACTATTTGTATAATATAACATGTCCATCAATATAAAGTCATAATATCTACAATAATGTATATTCACGTGCGATGGAACGTCGCGGAACGTCGATCGAAGATGGCATTATGATGGCGGACGATGACGGCTTTGTTTTGGCTGTTCCATCTATTGAACACACAGTCGTGTGTGTGGTGTGCTTGCTGATAAATTCAATATTACTAACCTGTCCAGAAGAATTTGGCGAATGCTGCATCACTTTTCACGCCAGCCGTTTCTTTCGTTCGGTTTCACAAATCCATAACCTTTCCAATATACACCTTTGTTCGCGGATACTCTCTTTGTCTTTCCGCTCTCACCCTCTTTTTGGTCGAGTCGGTCGGATGTCCCTTCATCGCAGATAAAATTATCGAGCTATCACTTGTATGAAAAATGGATGGCGACTTGTAAATACGCAATGTTGACTGAATCCAGGCACCGAAAGTTGGGGTCAAAGGCCGATGTCGCCGCATATTCCCGTTCACGTGACTATTACACGAGAAGTCCATCTCAGACCACATCCAAGTTCAGATATGTGTCTTGATATTCCGTTAGGACTAACCGAAAATCATGTTATTGTTTGTCTGTTAATTTCACTAAAACGAAGTAAAGCATACGTACAAATGAACCAGTATATCAATAATGAATACTTGATACGTTTCGTGAAATTAGTTTGACACGTGAGGAGCGCAAAACTCTAAATGATTGAGCACCTTTAATGTTCAATTATAGTATATTAATTATTTTGAACAGATTACTTTTAATATTATGTAACTTGTAAAGCGCTACAGAATCAAGAATTCAACCATAAACTAAGTATATTTAAACTATAAGCATATTTTAACAAGTTTTGGCCCTGTCATATTCAACTTAATAAAACCGTTAGCCAATATCAATGATTATTGCTCACTTTCGCCGGTAGGCAATGTTTAGTTTTTCAAAATGTTGTCCTTGGTAACTATTACACTGTTAAATGATTAAGTTGCAAAACATACTGCTTGTGGGTTTTTTCTATTGACCTTTTGGATTAGTATTGGCCTCTTATATTATTACAATAAAACGGAATCATTGTGCAGTTGAGTTGTGACACCACAGTAAGTTTTTGCCTATCTAAGGCTATGGCTGAGTGAATTTTAATAAATATAAATAGTTCTCCCTCTCTTAACAGGCCTGTACGTCTCAATTTAGTTACCGGAGTTGGCCCCGGTTCAAAAAATGTTTATTAAATAAAGTAGGCTTTATTGATAAAATTGAGACTCTACTGACCTTGTAAACATAATTTTGTTTTTTACTTACGCCTTAGCCTGGGCTTAACATTCTTTACTATTTATTATCAATATATAATTATATGGTTTTGCTGTATTAATTTCTAATGAATATGATAATAGTCATAATTATGTCACCATTATTCTGATTGAGTGTTTTCTGCTTGTTGTTTTTTGTTTTCTCTGTTGCTGTAAGGGATACAGATTTTGTTTTATGCAAACCATTGACATCTAATAATTTCAATGAGCTTTTTTCTAATCATTCTAGAATACATTTCTAATATCACAGCAGTTCATAGTTAAATTACCTTCCAACCCTGAATACTCCAGTTTTGAGTCCATCTGTGCTGAAATTTCAGATTCTTTCTCCGCATATTTTGTTTGTATCTATCGCCCTCCAGGACATCCGGTAAATTTCTTTGAAGACTTTCGGGATCTGTTGGAAAATCTGGCAATTATTCATTGAGAATTTTACATTCTTGGTGATTTTAATCTACATTTGGATATACCTTCTACAACTACAACTACGTTTGATGATATTCTGGCATTCTTTGATTTGACACATGTTACCTTTTCAACACATATACATGGCCATACTATCCAAGCACCTACTGTTTCAAACGGGTTATCAGACCACCATACTGTCATTGCTAATGTTAACGTTTCTATAACCCCATTACAGTCGAAACACAATGTGTCTTCCAGAGCCATTCACATTCATTGACATCACCGTTTTAATGGCTGATATCCTTAAATCCGACCTTATCACATATCCAAAAGAACACCTCCCTGACTTATATAAACAGTACTGTCTGGTCCTCATGGCATTACTTAACAAACATGCACCTATAAAATAGAAATGTGGGTCAGAAAGGCCACCGGCTCCATGGATGACTTCCGAAATTATACTATCTAAAAGGCGTCGTCGTTATTCAGAGCGTGTACGGCGCAAATCTCACTCACCTTTAGACAGGTCGCGCTATTCTAAGTAAATGTCACCTCTGTAACAGACAAATAGCCAAAGCTAAATCAGATTATTATACAAATATGGTAATAAATAAGTCATGTTATGGAACTGCATCAATAATATTCTACATAGACGGCTGTAGCATTTCTGCTATTTCTGGATGTTTAAATCTACTTTCCTTAGGTTTAATTTGGTAAATGACAAGCCAGTAGTTAGGCAGATTGTTGACCAACCGCCTTAGTTACGTAATTACAGCAACTCGTTTGCAGACGCACTCAGTGGGACGTGGTATTCTGTTGCTAGCGTTTCTAGGCAAGCAGGTGGTTTCACGGTATCTTAGAGGGTGTTCCACAATGCCTAGCTTGAATTGTATATTGTTATTAGCCAATATAAATTATGGAAACCTGTCATATGATGTGTAATTAGGTCCGCTTATATAAACGTCTGTCGTACGCATTTCGCCATCTGGGCGCTGGCGAAAGATTGGGACAGATCCAGGGTTGAAACAAGACAGGTTGCCCTGCTGCCAAGAGAATGGTAAGTCAAGTCGTGAAGCGTGGAGGGAATCGTTAACGTGGATTACGTTCCCAAGCTGTGTGTGTGTGTGTGTGTGTGTGTGTGTGTATGTGTGTGTGTATGTGTGTGTGTGTGTGTGTGTAATATTCAATGTCCAGAATGACTGTTCGAGCTTCGACGAAGCCATCCCGCCACGTCAGCGGTATATTGAGACAACGTTCCGGTCGGTCCCAACGTATATGCGTCGATGAGCGATAATCGCGACGCGCTCACCCAGCTTGGGCCATCCTCGAACACTAACAGCGATCTCACAGCGACATCGTCAGAAAGCTTGACCGAATGCGACTCGTAGCGGCCGGCGGTAAACGTATACTGCCAGGCGTCTTCATTCGCGCAAACCCGTTCATCCGACTTCTCGATCGTTTGCGACAGGGCAAGACCTCTCGATCGAATTCGTAGCGGCCGGCGGTAAGCGTCTACTACCCGGCTTCGTCTTTCACGCGAACGTATTCAAATGACTTCGCAATCGTTTGCGACCGTGCGAGACAAGTCGATCATTGAACGGACGCGACTCGAGAATTGGCGGCGTACGACGGCAATTGTCAATTGCCCGGCATTATCACTCGTGCGGCCGAGACACACCGTTCTGATTGTATTCTGAGCTCGGCGTGTTGACAAACGTTCGTATATATTCGAGATGGGACTAGCCCAGTGTAAATGTCTATTTATTGATTGAACGTACATATTATTTGCTGTATTATGATTGGTAGTTATATGTGATTTTGAAGTGAGGTATTATTACCCTTGAAGTATTCATATATATATATATGTGTGTGTGTGTGTGTGTGTGTGTGTGTGTGTGTGTGTGTGTGTGTGTGTGTGTGTGTGTGTGTGTGTGTGTGTGTGTGTGTGTGTGTGTGTGTGTGTGTGTGTGTGTGTGTGTGTGTGTGTGTGTGTGTGTGTGTGTGTGTGTGTAATGAGAGTCCGCGAGGACTAGCTATATACTGTGTATTTATATTATGGTAGTTACTCTTAGATAACACTTGGCGCCTAGTGTTTGGTCGTGTAGTGGTATAATCCACCTTAGAAAGGAAGTGGAATTTGATAATTGAAAGATTAATTGTATATTTATTTTCTTAGTTACATATATTCAAAGATTCAGTGTTATTGTTTATTATGTTCTATTAAGATTTGGTTACGGGATTTCTTTATTCTTTTTGTTAATCGAGATATTTACCAAAAGGATGATATCTTGTAATAAAGTTTATTAAATTTTCCTCGTTCTTTGTTGTTTGTTCACGATAACCGTTCTTTCTCATATGCGTTGACCTTGATATATAAGAACCCTACTAAACTGAGCCATCTAGTGTACGGAGACCACGCTAATCCGTGACAACGGCCTGCTCCATCGCTACCTGATCATGTGTCAATTAAATCTCTATGTGAATCGTTCTCTAGTCACTTTAAGAATGAAATCAGTATTATTCGTTTTGCTTTCCCACGTCATACTCTAAGTAATGTCAGTGTGGACTTTCCACAAGTAAATTATCTACTTGTATAATTTGAACCAGCAACAGTTGATGGAGTTAGGAAAATAATTATATCCTCCCCAAATAAATCTTGTGCACTTGATCCATTTCCAACAATACTGCTAAAAGCATGTCGATACATTAATTGGACATGTAACAAATATTGTAAATGCATCACTTTGCTCTGGCTGTGTTCCTGACGATTTCAAATACGCCCATGTCACACCACTTCTTAAGAAGTCATCTCTGCCTAAACAAGACCTAAACAGTTATATATATATTTCTAACCTCAGCTTTATTTCCAAAATACTAGAAAACGTTGTAGCAAGTCGTCTAAGGTCTCACATTAGCACAAATGCATTAACTAATGTGTCACAATCAGCATATAGACAGTTTCATTCAACAGCGACTGCCCTCTTAGAAGTTCATAATGACATTAACTTGAACATTAATAATGATAAAGTGACTACACTTACCTTACTAGATCTCTTTTAGTAGGATGTCTAAGGGATAGTATTGTTATTTGCCGGATAAAAATATGAAAATTGGACCATATATGTAAAATTTCACGACGAATTCCATTAGAGGGAGCTCCACGACAGATTGTGACCTTGACCTTGAATTTCAAGTCAAATGTTACTGAACGTGAAATATAACTTGTTTCAATACCATATGTATTTTTGTATATAATATGTGCGAATGTATGTGTGTAATTATGTATGAATGTATGATTGTCCATGACCTTGAATGTCAAGGTAAATTTTTTGTTCACCCAATACATTGGTGTTTTTGTTTATATGAATATATGCGTGTACTTCTGTGTGTCTGTAAGTATATATATATGTGTGTGTATATCTGTGAAAGTATGTATGTTATTTACCCTAAATATCAAGGTCAGATATTACTGAAAGTGATATATATATATATATATATATATACATATATACATATATATATACATACATATATATATATATTGAATAACATCGTTGCTTTTATGTTTGAATGTATGTGTGCATTTATTCATGCACGCTACACACACACACAACACACACACACACACACACACACACACACACACACACACACACACACACACACACACACACACACACACACACACACACACATTTCCGCGGGTGTGCGTGGTTATACTACATTAGTAAATATGTATCTAAGTATTGTTTTTACATTTTTATTTCCTCGCCCAAGCCAACAGTAATCACTTGTCACTTCTCGACACAGAAACACGTGCAACGGTCCGTGCACGGCAGGCCAGCTTTAGAGCACGTGCAGTGCGCAACATAATGCTTTCCGGTTTTGCATCGACACCTCAAAAGCTCCCGGCACGCGTTGGTAGCATCAGGAAGCGTTGACCAAAGAGGAGACCATCTCCTATCCTCGAACGTCCATCCAAAGTCCTTTGGGGACGGCACATCCTGCCGAGCCACAGAACTCATAGACTTGCCAGCAATGCATCCTCTGTTGGTGGCAGACGATCGAATTCGCAGTTTTTCTTCGTGAAAAAATTATCGTCTTGCCTCGTTAACAGACGTTGCTGCACTTGAATTGTCACACATAGTAATGACGAACTTCTCCATCAACTTAATTTCTGGACTAGCCACATCTAATTTGGCTAACGGTGACCTCGCTACGGTTGCAAATGCCTCTGTCACACCAGGAACTTCAGACCAAGCCGACCTTTTCCCCGCGCCATGGAAAGCTGAAACTACATCACAGTCCGTTATGGCATGGAACATTGGGAGTCCCTATGCCTTCCGCTCTCCAAGGCTGTCAAAAACGGTGTTGATGTGCATGTTTCTGAAGTTTCGCCGTCTTCCGAATGCACCCACAGTTGGAAGTTGCCGACGGTCGTTGTCAAACAAAAGAACAATCCAACGAAGATAACGACAACATTCCGTGTCTACAGTGCGCACCACGACTGACTTCGCCCCATGCTGAAAAGCATCTAGTGAGTGGTACACTGCACGCCTGTCTGCCTCCTCGTAGGAACACAATTCATCCATGACTGCCCCATGAGCAGCTACACTGTCACCAGTTGTCACGCACACCACCTTGTCTTCTGGCCAATGCTCCGTCTGGATTGCTTATCCAAGAAACTTAAAAAGATCATCCTTGTTTTTTGAGTCCTGCAGGAAATCTGGCCATTTCTTTAGAACCTTGGCTTGTCTTGTAACTCGCACTCTTCCACCGTGTCCGCGCTTCTCACTGGCTGTTAGTTTCAAGGTATCGACATATTTGTTCCACACAATGTCCAACCTCGATGTCGATTCAAGTTCCCTCTTGATGAATGGTACGAACACTTGCTCGGCGTATTCCTGGAACGTTGCGCAGCTTGTGGGGGTCGACATGTGAGTTAGGACAGGTCCGTCAAAAACCTTTGCGTCTACAAATGGAGGAGCCTCGGTTGGTCGGGAACATCAAGACAAGACAGCAGGTCCGACTTTGTACCAAATCTCACTTCCCCAAATTGTGATAGAGGGGGCGGGAAAGGTTAGTTTTCGTGCGCAAAAAAAGCAGAGCGGGGTCGTCATCGCAGATTTGGTTTGCAATATACAACTTGCCAAACAGTGATGCCTTTGACTTGATGTTCGGCAGCTGCGTGCCTTTCTTCTCGCCTTGTGTAAACATCGTCAACGCTGCATGGGGCATGTTCTCCGGGTTCAAGGCTGACCCATAAACCGTAGTTCATGTGATCGAGGCTGAAGAACATGAACACAAGTGCTTCCATGCAGGCGACGTTTTTCTCTCGATACACCCTGACGAAGCACACGTTTCTCCATCCGCAAGATGAAATCATAGAAGGCGAATGTTTGGAAACAGTGTGTCTTCTTCGCCCTCCACGCGTCTTTCTCTTCCGCTTCACCGACGCTATTGGCCGCACCAAAGGCCTCTTTCTGTAGCAAGGCCAAATCGGCTGCCGTAACTTGATGAGCATGTCGCGTTCTAGTAATATGCGCAACTTTCAGGAATGAATCAGCTGTGCCCCGTCGCCGTTTCATGCATAACACTCTAATATCGCTCACGTTTTGATCAAAAGTCGTAGTAATATTTTCAAATGAGAGTACTTTTGGTAGTAGTCATTTATGTATCATCACACAGTGAATATCTTAGCTGTGATTTGACTAAAGATATAATTATTATGATCAAATCGCAAACCACACGTGTTATTGTGCACTTGTTTTTAATAGCGTCTGGCATCGCATTCGTCTCGAGTCCGGCAGGTGGCTGACATCATCATCTAGACGCTATTAATTCCCGTTCATTAATTTTACCTATGTAGAAGTAGGTCTAGAATTAAAAAAAATAAATAGACCAGCAAATACATTTAGCTTGCATATATGCACAAAACAGCCGCCATGCTGAAGAATACACATTTCCCTATCATTGCCATTTGACCTTGACATTTCCAGGTTACTGACGTGTAACCTTGACATTCACGGTCAAGAACACAACATCAGATTTGGATCCGGCATGCATGCGTAAAAACAGCGATTGTACTGAAAAATATGAGATTCAATATCGTTATTATCATATAAACAAAAACAGGGATGTTTTGGAAAAATAAATTGACCTTGACATTCAAGGTCATAGATATACATACATGGCCACATACATGCATACATACATAATTATACACACACATTCGTACACATTTACAAAACAGTGGTGTTATTGAAAAATATATATTTCACGTTCAGTAACATTTGATCTTGAAATTCAAGGTCAAGGACACACAATCTGACGTGGAGCCTCCTCTAATCAGATTCGCCGTGAAATTTTACATACACGGCCCAATTGTCATGCTTTTATCCAGCAAGTAACGATTCGGCCAAAAAATGGCCTTAACAAACCAGACTATCTGCCGCTTTTGGCACGATTAATCACGACATTCTCATTGAACGCTTATTAAAATGGTACGGCATATCTTGTATAGCTCTAAGCTGGCTTTCGTCATATATAACTGATAGATACCAAACTATAAAGATTGGGAACTGCGTTTCAGCTGCACAGCCGGCTTTATTTGGTGTTCCCCGGGGTTCTGTTCTTGAGCCTTTGCTTTTTACTCTTTACACCACGCCACTAAGCTCTGTTTACAAAGACGTAACTTGGATCATCATCTTTATGCTGATGATACTCAGATCTACATTTCGTTGGCTACCCCGGATACAAATCGCTCCCTTAACCAACTTAGTGATTGCCTTCAAGATATCTTCCACTGAATGACTGACAGCAAGTTGAAATTAAATGCAAATAAAACTGAATTGATCATTATTGGTACTCCAATACAGCTGATGTTTTTTCCTAAGCGTATTTTGAATCAGTATATCACGCCAGCAACCTCGGTGTGGAATCTAGGAGTTATCTTTGATAGTAACTTCAATTTCCGACAACACATATTTCAAACGTGTCGCTGCTGTTTTAATCATATTCGTGAACTTCGCCGTATTCGCCGGTATATGTAATTTTCTGTTGCTGAAACTATTGCAACAGCGCTTGTTAGCAGCAGACTTGACTATTGCAATTTTCTCCTTTAAAATATCGCTAGCTAGGATATCGCAAAACTTCAGCGTGTCCAAAATTGTCTAGCAAGAGTAGTTATAAGATTTCCTCGTATTTCTCGCTCTGTACCGCTGTTGAAGTCTTTCCGTTAGCTTCCTGTATGATTTAACAAGATTTAACAAGATTGCCATCCAGAAAATTACTCTGGATGGCAGTTGGACAAGGAAGCCTTTTAGCTTATCGAGAGTCCAATACTTTTTATCTACATGTATCCCGCCTTTTTAAGGTGTGTGTCGATTTTATTTTTAAACATATTCACGCTACTAGCACCAACACAATCAGGAGATAATCTGTTACATTCATTTACAGTCCTTTGTGAGAATGAGAACTTTCTTATATCTAATCTACACTGCTCCTTTACTAATGTAGCTTCATGTCCTCTGGTCCTTCTATCTTTCTTAACTGAGAAAAAAATGTTTCTATCAATATTTTCATAACCATTCAATATTTTCAACACTTCTATGTGATCTCCTCTCAATCTCCTGGTCTCTAGTGTTGTTAAACCACATTCTTTTAGGCGTATTTCGTAACTAAGATCCCTCAGATTTGGTATCATTTTAGTCGCTCTCCTCTGTACTCTTTCTAGCATATCTATGTCCTTCTTGCGATATGGCCTCCATGCTTGTATACAATATTCTAAATGAGGCCTCACTATTGTTTTGTACAGCGGTACTATTAATTATTTTTTCTTATACGCTATATTTCGCCTAATTAATCCAAGGATTTGATTTCCCTTTGACGCTGCAATTCCGCACTGCTCTGAAACCTTCATATCAGCACTAATGGTTAACCCTAAGTCCTTTTTTTAAAAGTAGTACTTAGAACAGTACCCCCCATTTTATATTTTACCTCTTCATTCCCATGACCTGTGTGGAGGCATTTACATTTCCCAAAATTGAACAGCATTTGCCACTTTTCAGACCATTTGATCAACCTATCAAGATCATCTTGTAAATGCTGTCTGTCTCCATCACTTTTAATCCTTCTAAACACTTTTGTATCATCCGCAAATTTCAACACCTTGCTTGTTATATCATCGTCCAAATCGTTGATATATATTAAGAATAATATAGGTCCTAGTACTGATCCCTGTGGTACCCCACTCAATACCGATTTCCAGTTTGAAGCCTCCCCATCAACTACTACACGTTGTCTTCTGTCATTCAGCCATTTTTCTATCCAGTTTATTATACCATTTCCTATGCCATGGGCCTTTAGCTTAAGGCGTAATCTTTGATGTGGTACTTTATCGAAAGCTTTTTGAAAATCTAAATAGATGATATCTACTGGTGATCCCTCATCTACCCACCTAGTGATGTCTTCCAAAAAACATAACATATTTGTTAAGCATGACCTCGCTTTTAAAAACCCATGTTGAGATGGGTTTATCAAGTTATGTTTAACAAGAAAATCCACCATGTGATCTTTAATTAGTCTTTCTAATAATTTGCAAATCACTGATGTTAAACTCACTGGCCTATAGTTCTCTGACTTGTTTCTCGAACCTTTTTTAAATAACGGTATAATGTTTGCCTCTTTCCATTCTAAAGGAACCACTCCCTCTTCTAATGACAAATTGAAAACTGTTGCAAGCGGTGCGCTAATTTGTTCTACAATTTCCAATAGTAGTTTGGGCGGAATCCCGTCCACTCCAGGTGATTTATTATCCTTCATAGCCCTTATTTTCTTAGCTACCATTTCCGAGGTTACAACTAACTGTCCTAAATAGTCTGAATCTGCCCCCTTGAACTTAGCCTCTGGTACTGGCAGTGAACTAATATCTTCCCTGGTAAACACTGAACTAAAATACTCATTCAGGTCTTCTGCCATTAAGAATCCCTCTGATATTGTATTTCCAGCACTATCTTCTAGAGGACCGACTTTATCCTGAACTTTCTGTTTGCTTCGAATATACGCATAAAAACTCTTACTGTCATGTTTTATATTACTAGCTAAATTTTTTTCATAGCTTCTCTTTGAATTTCTAATTTCAGCTGTAGCTTGATTAAGTGCTTCTTTATAAATGTTGTAGTCTTCATCATTTCCAGTACATCTATATGACTTCCACATCATTTGTTTATACTTAATTTTTCTAATGGCTTCTTTCGATAAGTGTTTCTTTTTAGACCGTTTCCCTTGTTTTTTGAAAGGTACAAATTTATCGACTATGCACTTAATTTCACTATTTAAGATATTCCAGCATTCGGTTGCTGTCTTATTCTTCAGTGTGTTATTCCAGTCTATCTTTGCTAAATATTTTCTCATGTCCTTATACCTTCCTTTGTGGAAATTTCTCCTATACTGCTTTTTACTATTCCTTTCTGATTTTACTTTGATGGTAAAATGTATCTGGTTGTGATCACTACTCCCCATTGGCTCACATATCTTGACATTGTCAACTAATTCTTTCTGTGAGGACAAAACTAAGTCTAACACATTCTCTCCCCTGGTTGGTTCTAGCACATGCTGAGAAAGGAAACTATCTTGTACTAAAACTAAAAACTTGTGGTCCTCACTCCCCATACTCTGTAGAGATTTCCATTGTATATGCCCATGGTTAAAGTCCCCCATAATAATACAGTTCCGTTTGCTTACTTCCCTTATAGCGTTTTGTATTTTTTCATTCTCTTCTATGCTTATGTTTGGACTTCGATAAACTAACCCAACTGTTAACGTTGAGTTTCCTGTAACTATGTTACACCAAACAGCTTCTTCGCAATCTGCTTCTCTTTCTAATTTTATTTCATAAGCCTGGATAGATTCTTTAATATATAAAATAACTCCACCTCCCTTTCTTCCTATTCTATCTTTCCTAAACATTACATATCCTGTTAGTCCCAATTCGGCATCTGATATATCAGTGGTGGCCCACGATTCGGTTATACCTATTATGTGAGGGTCAATATCTTCTACCATAATGTTTAGTTCACTTCTTTTGTTTACTATGCTCCTAGCATTTAAACAAATGCATTTATATCCTGATTCAGAACAGTTTTCCAGGCTGTTCTTTGCCGATTTATTTCTGCTGTCTTTATCTATGCCTCCAGTTTCAGGCTTCTCTGTGAATCCCCCCTGCGAATCTAGTTTAAATAGATGCAGCCTGTCCCACTGTCAACAGATTGCAGCAAGTTCTCTGAGAAAACTGCTGCCCCCTTTCCACTTAGATGTAGGCCATCTCTCATGTACATATCTTCCCTCCCAACAAAGTATCCCCATAAATCTACGAATCCCACCCCCTCTTCTTTACACATCTGCTCAACTAGTGCGTTGATCGCCATCCTCTTGCAGTTTCTATATGTCGGCCCCCTTCCTCCCATTACTGGCAAGGATATCGTATACTATTTAAGATATGTACCTTTACACACCAGGCACTGTCCAGTAAGCAACCATCTTATTTGCATTCACTGCTTACCCCTGTAAGAAAACCTATCCAACTTCGATCATCTAGGTCTGACCTACTTTTTGTTCCTAGAGTCAACACTAACATTGGAGCTAGGGCTTTTTCTGTTGCTGCACCAACTCTTTGTAATATGCTCCCTCTTAGTGTTAGATCAGTTGAATATATTACAAAACTCCGACGTCATTTAAAAACTTATCTTTACAACCTTGCTCATCCACCGTAGCTCCCTAGCGCCTTGACTCACATGTTGACAACTGGAATACTGCTTATGGATTTTGAGATTGACCAATCTGTTTGTTTTGACGCGCCACTGAGCTTGGTTTTCAAGGATTTAGGCGCAAAAGAAATTAACTTATTATTATTATTAATCGTATGTATCCAAAGACTACAATGCGTTTTGTTATCGCCGTTCTGTTTTTTTCTGGAATTATCCGAGCTCGCTATTCGCGGATTTGAGTGACAGCGCAGCGATTTTCGTAAACATTCTCACCAACACCTTCCAGTTGCACCCCTCTTACTGACCCGTGGCCAGCTTTTGACAACGGAGGGGGGTCACATTTTCCCAATACAGACTCCAGGGGGCGCCACAAGTTGGATATGTTTATCAAAATATACAGGGCGCCACGTGTTCATGTGTAGGCCCACTTTACTCGAAACTCTCCGCCTTGTGAGTGCAGTTGCTTTTAATATATTCATATTAACACAATGATAGAGGCACCGAGGAGTGTGCGTGTGTCATTTTGTAAATAATAAACACACATATAAAGTGCTACAAATGACATTTACAATCTTGTTCTCAGTCAATTAATAAAATACATTTATCTGATCTGCATTGCAAGCAAGAGTTCCATAATTTATCAAAACCACAATATAGTTAGTAATTTAGCAAACCGTTATTAAATATGTACCGTAAATAGAATATTATAAGAAAGTATCGTCCCCTTGTATAATTTGAATTAAAACCTAGGTGTCAAACAGTCAAGGACCGTGACCTCTACACCACACTGACTCCAGGAAACGCTAATTGTATTTGGCAACTATGCGGAACACAAAATGGACGCAGTAATTGGGAATTAAAGCTCTTCACACATTCTTGCCTCCTCATCCGAGATAAGCCTCCGATACAGCCACACAATTACCGGTTTCTCATCAGCACGCGCTATTAAAAATAGGTGCTGCTAAACTTTATTGTGTACGTTTTGCTGTTTAAATACAATTATTCATCGAAATACGTGTTCCAGCGCAATAATTGGAAACTAAGATTTGTGTCAAGCCAGATGAATTTGTCTACGGGTTTGCAGCATGTAAGAGATATACTCGCTACACATCGCAAGTTGTCGATTGTTGAGAATAGCCTCATTGACAGTCGGTGGTTACCTTAATCAGCATACTAAAATTAAAAATTCGTACCCCTCATTTACTTTTTAACATAGTTCTGATGAGAAACCAGGAATTGCTATATGGCTTAATTAATTGTTTCTGTGCTCATAATTGTTAAAACATTGTCACCCTGTTCATTCACCAGTAGTTTGCCTGTCACCTCTGAGTGACTATAATTAGGAGTCATTTACCTTTGGTGTAAAATTGGCTTCTTGTATATTTGTTATCCTGTGAGTTTATATAGCAGGAGCCACTGGGATAATGCGAAGTCCGGCTGCATGGCTAACTGGATGCAATGGTCCATTGACACACATTCTCCGATGACTGCCCTTTTCACAAATGGCATTGGAGACAGAACATTCAGCCAACCTCGTATTCATTCACTGATGATCACTTAATAAATAAATGTTTTCCTTTTAACAGCTGTACAAATCAAGCTTTCTTTGCATTCCTAGAGTTGTTTGAAAAACATCTAGCAGCTTTTAGGAGGGGGTTCACGTTTTTGAGAAACATGGAAAAACAATTAGTTCACATTCTAAAGATGAAATTTGAGGGGGGTTCACATTTTGAAAAAAAGGGTTCATAAAAAGGATCCAATAGCAGGTCCGTAGCCGGGGAGTTTCGCTCTAACTGTGGGACGATAGACCAACGATGGAACTGTGGACTAGTTCCGGCATTGTCAACACCCCAGTTTCCCTTCAGATTCTCCCTTTCTCTGCTGCTGCTTTAGAACTAAATGTGAATTGAGCGCGTCTTGTGCGTGTCACATCAGGACGAACCTGCTCTTCCGGGTGTTGCAACGCCAGCTAGCATAAAACAAATGTCCACCCAATATAATCCAAACGAGCTCCGAATGCTTTGGGAACTGCCATTCCAATGCCTAAACAGCCGAACATCACAATAAAGTACACTGTACATGACTTATTGACTAGATCCATTGAATTTGATTTACAAAAACTGATTCACAGTGATGTTATGCTCGTAGCCTCAATTCAGACTTAAACTATTGTTTCTTCAATAAATTACAAATAACGGCCACCGATTTGTCTAGGTCAAGATTGAAAGGTAGAAGAGCAGCGAGTACCTTGTAGTAGGGTGTCTAAGGGATAGTAACATTATTTGCTGGATAAACGCATGGAAATTGGATCATATGGAAAAGTTCACGACGAATCCGATTAGAGGGAGATCCACGTATGATTTTGTGTCATTGACTTTGAATTTAATTTGATTTTCTCACAACACGCACACACACACACACACACACACACACACACACACACACACACACACACACACACACACACACACACACACACACACACACACACACACACACACACACACACACACACACACACACACACATTTCCGCGGGTAGCCCTAGCCAACAATAATCACTTGTCAATTCTCGACGCAGAAACACATGCAAAGGTCCGTGCACGGTAGGCCAGCTAATGACTTGTCACTTCTCGGCACAGGAACACGTGCAAAGTTCCGTGCACGACAGGCCAGCTTTAGAGCACGTGCAGTGCGCTGCACAAAGCTTTTTCATCGACATCGCAAAAGCTCCCGACACGTCTTGGTAGCTTCAGGAAGCGTTGACCAAAGAGGAAACCATCTCCTATCCTCGAACGTCCATCCAAAGTCTTTTGTGGACGGCATATTCGGCCGAGCCACAGAACTCAAAGACCATAATGCTTGCTTTGTAGATGCTGCTCCTGACGTGTTGCAGCAATGCATCCTCTGTTGGTGGCAGACGATCGAAGGCGCAGTTTTTCTTCGTGAAAAGTTATCGTCTTGCCTCGTTAACAGACGTTGCTGCATTTGACTTGTCATACATTGATGAATGATATGAACACTTGCTCGGCGTATTCCTGGAACGTTGCGCAGCCTATGGGGCAACAGGTGAATTGGGACAGGTCCATCAAAAACCTTTGCGTCTACAAATGGAGGAGCCTCGGTTTGATCGGGAACATCAAGAAAAGACAGGAGGTCCGACTTTATACCAAACCTCACTTCCCCAAATTGTGATACAGAGGGCGGGAAAATGTTGGTTCTTGTGCGCAAAAAACACAACGGGGACGCCATCGCGGACTTGGTTTGCAATGTACAACTTGACAAACAGTTATGCGTCTGACTTGATGTTCGATAGCTGCCTGCCTTTCTTCTCGCCTTGTGTGAACATCGTCAACGCTGCATGGGGCAAGTTCTCCAGGTGCACGCTGACCCACCCATCGACCGTAGTTCATGTGGCCGAGTCTGAAGAACATGAACACAAGTGCTTCACCGGTGCTCTTGGCCGCATCAAAGGCCTTTTTCTGTAGTACGGCCAAAGCAAAGTTGCGTTCTAGTGATGTGCGCAACTTTCAGGAAGGAATCAGCTGTGCCCCGTCGCCGTTTCATGCATAACACTCTAATATCGCTCACATGTTGATCAAAGTCGTAGTAACATTTTCAAATGCGAGTACTTTTGGTAGTAGTCATTTGTGTATCATCACACAGTGAATATCTTAGCAGTGGTATGACTGAAGATATATGATAAAATCAAACCACACGTGTAATTATGCACTTACGTTTAATAGCGTCTGGCATCGCGTTCGTCTCGAGTCCGGCAGGTGGCTGACAGCATCATCTTGTCGTATAGTCTTTGTGCTTTTCATAGCAACAGCGCGGCAGCACATATAAAGTAAGTATCACAACATCTCCCTTCTTAAAAACAAAACAGTTGTGTAAATTATTCTATGTTAATACTATGCCAATGTCTTTTGGTCCATGGTCACAAGTCTCCTTAAACACATCAATATATCTGAACGTAAAATGAACATGTGATACTGAGAAATTATATTACATGTAATTGAGAACATAATGTCACATATATTTTGACCTCGGTGTATGTCCTTCAATGTGTGTGCATGATCGTAGTACTGTCGTCACCATTGTTCTCTTCTGCGAAAACATGCTTTCTCTTTCACTGTGGGTACGTTTGACTATACCTTTCTGCCAAATAACAGTTCTGCAGGTGATGCCAGTCCTGTTTCAATGGGAGTCGTGCGAGGACACAGTAGAGCAATGGCTGGATCATTTCTCGCTCCATAGGCCTTCTGCAGGGTTTTCTTTACTATGCCTATGTATCGCCCAGCTTTCCAGTTGCACCGTGGGTGTCTGGGGCTACACGTCTCATGCTTGAAGTCATATTCAGCTTCGAACGTGCAGAATTTGGCTGAATGATACTGTCTGGCATTCTCACTGATGAAGACGTCTGGAATGTCAAACTCAGAGAATATCAGCTTCAGCTTGCTTACGATAGCACCAGATGTTGTTGAGCTTAGCTTTTGGATGATGGGATACGAGCTGTAGTAATCTACAACTAGTAGATATTCGTTGCCTTTCCTGTGGAACATGTCTGAACCAACAATTCCCCATGGATGATTTGCATCAATAGGGATCAGTTCTTCCTTCTGCTGTGCTGTCTGATTGTGTTGACATACATCACATTTCTCGATCATGTTTTTAATGTTTGTACTGATTCGTCACCAGTACACAGTGTCACGTACTCGTAGTCGGCATTTTTCGATGCCTTGGTGTCCCGTGTGTATTTTCATCAATACTCCGCTTGCATGTTCTTAGGTATGACGGCACGGTTTCCTTTCAGAAGCACCACAATCTCGTCTCTGCAGTTCCAGAAGGACGCAATGTCTTCCAGACGTTGGTTTCTATATTGTGGCCATCCGTTGGCCACAGTTCCTGCTAGAACTTGGAGTGTTTTATCTAACTTTGTCATGTCCTTGATTTTCTCGAGTCGTGACTCGGAAACACCAGTGATGTCGTGAATGGTCACGTTGATATCTGGCATTTCATCTCCGTGGATAGGTAGACGTGAAAGTCGGTCTGCTAATGGTATGTCCTTTCCTGGTACATACTTCACGGTGAATTCGTATTTCTGTATACGAAGTAGCATTCTGATCAGTCTCGGAGGAGCACTCGTCAGATGTTTTCTGGTGATGGATTCCAGAGGTTTGTGGTCCGTTTCGATGGTAACGTGCATAAGCGTAATGGTGGAATCGCTCAAGACCGAAGACCATACCAATCATTTCACGCCCGATGTTGCAGTAGTAGCTTTCGGTTTCTGTTAGACTCTTACTCGCATACGCAACGGGTCGTCCGTTATATAGGAGTGTCGCTCCCACTCCTCTTTTGCTTGCATCCGTCTGAATGGTTATTGGCTTTCTGGAGTCAAAGTAAGCCTATGTGGATGCTGCAATGATTGCTTTTTTCACGTTGTTGAACGCCTTCTGACGTTCAGGTCCCCACACAAAGACACTGTTTTTCTTAGCGAGTGGTGGTGCTGTAGTGGTCGCAAGATCTGGTGTGTAGCGGCTTAGGTAGTTCACCATACCAAGGAAACTTTGTAGTTGCTGGGCACTTGTCGGGCGGTGACATGTCAACGATTGCCGCGATCTTACCTGGGTCAGGTTCTAACCCGTTCGATGAGAGGTAGTTTTCGAGTAACTTGATTCTGTCTGACTTCACAACACAACACTGTCCAACCAACCTCTTGCGTACGTTTCATAACGTTGTCTAGGTGTTTGTCATGCTCGGCTTCTGTTTTGCAACAATGTCATCAGCAATTGCAACAACACCAGGAAGATCCTTGAACGTCTGGTCGACTTTCTTCTGGAACACATCTTATGCCGAAGCTAGGCCAAATGGAAGACGACGAAAGCAGCATCGCCCATTTGGCGTCTTAATCGTTGTAAGCAGCTTCGACTCGTCATCTAATTTCACGTTCCAGTATCCGGATCGCGCATCCAGTATCGTGAAAACATTTGCGCCTTGTAGTTGCGGTAGAATGTCATCTAGGACCTATGTGTAGTGATGAGGTCTTCTCACCCAAGTGTTTAAGTCCCTTGGATCCAGACATATGAGTAGTTCTCCCGATGGTTTTGTAACATACACAACGCTGTTAACCCAGTCGATAGGTTGATCAACTTTCTCGATGACGATCGTTTAACTCAGTTCTTTCTTCACAGCATCCTTCTTCGACTCAGGGATGTGTCTAGGTGGATGCATGACAGGCTCTGCATCCTGTTTCAGGTCAATGTGGTATTAGCCAGAAAAGAGTCCAACACTTTGACAGCATTTCGGGTATTTGTTGAGTAAGTTCTCTTTGGCATCACCACTGCTATCACGAGATGATGTGTTGCTTTCCTCTTTCCGTTCACATTTCAGTGAAATCAGTCTCAGGGCTAGACATGCATGCAGTCCTGGCATTGTCAACCCTGTGTCTTGAGTGACATGACATTCGATGTCGAGTGCGATGTCGTTGTGTGTGCAACGTAGCGTAAAGCATCCGTACTGTTTTACTTCTGCACCACCACATGCGCTCAAACCAACCTTGGCCTCCTGTATAGTGATTGACCTACCTTTTGTGTCCTTTTGGTCTGGGAATAGGTGTTTGAATACTCGTAGTAGTATTACGTTCACTTCTGCTACGCTGTCGATCTTGCATTTCACAAGTACTTTTGTAGTTTGTCCCTTAATCTTTATATTTGCAAATGCTTAGGATTTGCTTCCTTCTTTGTATATGGACTCAAATTTGGCAAGCGGTGTCGCTTCGATTGTATCTAGTACAAAGTTGTCATCGTCGTTGTCACTGTTACCGTTGCCATGAATAGTATGCATTTTCTTCCTTCCATAATAAGCTCTCTTGCTCTTCGACCTGTTCCAGGGTTGTTGTTGATGTATTGCTGCGTTGCCTTGATCACTCTCTTCTTCAAACATACACAAGCCCAGTGACCCTTCACATTACAGTATCGACACGTAGAATATGCTGCTGGACATGTGTCGTTTCGCAGATGCTTTTTCCGCATCTGTAGCAGCCATGGATATCAGTTGTCTTTTCCGCGTGCTTGTAGATGGGTATTTTGTGTAGAGACTGTATGTGTCTGGTTCCATGGATGTCATCCATCTGTCTTTCCGTACCCTCATGAGCTCTTACTATAGCCAGTGCGTGGTCAAGTATTGTGTCTTTGGCTATCAATTTCCGACGTATATCGTCGTTGTGTATTCCAGCGATCAGTGTGTCCATCAGTTGTTCTTCCGTGTTTGCATACTCGCAGTCATTGGCGATGATACGCGCGTTTCACTCGGTTCCTGTTTAGGGCTCTGAGATAAAATCTCGAAACGCAAAACCTTGACTTTGGCTTCGCATTATCTTCAAATCCTGTCCAAAGGGGTGCCAATAGTTTCTTTGTCAGCCTCTGCAAGCCCCCATCCATCACATGTATTTCTTCCGTCTTCGCCAACCCGTAGCATTACGTATTGTACTTTGACTTCTTCCCCCTTTACAGCAAGGGGCCCGTTGAATATGTACTCACAGGTTCATCTGAATTTCCTTAGGGGTTCTGATAGATTGCTGGAACTCCTCGCTGTTGTCGGTATGGGTACACCCGTTAGTTCTGTCATTTGTTATTTGTTAGTCGTATCGTAGATGTATCACGAAAGTCCGAAAATAACATTGTTACTACCGTCTTATCGCTCATTGTCTCGTGGTCGTCGACTTTTTTGGTTTGTATTTCCTTTTCAGGCGTTATAACACTGTTATTTTATTGTGTGCGTGGTTGTTGACCTTTCTGACACCATGTCATGTGGTCTTTGTTTTTTTCATAACAAATCGTCAAACGTAACCGATCAATCTACATAAGCCACGTAGCGACAAGACATGATTTGTTCAACAGTATAATCGTAAGAGAGTGATGTCTTCATTGTCCGTAGCGCGGCAGCGCATATAAAGTAAGTATCACAGTAGTCTTGAAATAAAACAAAATAGACCAGCTAATAAACTTAGCTTAATATATGCACAAAAACAGATTTGGATCCGGCATGCATGCGTACAAAAACAGCGATGGCACTGAAAAATATGAGGTTCATTATCGTTATTATCATATAAACAAAAACAGGGACGCTTTTGAAAAAACCTGTGATATTCAAGTTCATAGATATACATATATACACAGTGTATTACACACATACATGCATACATGCATAATTATACACACGCATTCGTACACATATACTGTCGTCTTGTCAAACTGATGACAAGGATTTTATGAATCGTTACACCAACATCGCATTGATCAATGCAAGATCTGTGAAAAATAAGACGATGAATATAAATGAGGAAATTGTCCAACACGATTGGGATGTTTTGGCTTTCACCGAGACGTGGCTAAAAAACTGGAGACGAAGCGAGTGTGGCTGAACTGACGCCTCCCGGCTACACATTCAATCATGTAGCACGTGCCTCTTGTCGTGGCGGCGGAGTTGCCATAGTTCATCGAAATACCTTCAACACCAAGATCCTCCCAAAGCTGCCATTCACAACCATCGAACTTATCCGTCTGCAACTCACCAACCCGTTCTTGTTGAAATACAATATCTGGGTCGTTTATCACCCGCCTGCATCAAGTAAGACATCGCGGATTGACTACTGCAACACATTCTTGTACGTCACGTCTGCAGTTAACACCGCGCGTCTGCAACGAATACACAACTCGGCTGCTAGACTAATCCTGCGTCGTCCACGTAGTGACAGCGCCAAGCCCCTGTTGCGCGAACTTCTTTGGCTGCCTGTTGCGCGCAGAGTGGATTACAAGATACCGGTACTCACGTACAAAGTCATGCACAATGACGCGCCCGTGTACCTGTGTGAACTCGTGCACCCATATCAACCGGCAAGAGCATTGCTCTCTGCGAGCAGTAAAATGTTGGAAGTGATGCGCACTCGTATCAAGGCTGGGGACGGCTCCTTCGCTGTAGCTGCTGCGTCCCACTGGAACACTTTACCAAGTGTTGTTAAATCCTGTGACATTCTCGCCAGCTTCAAATGTCGTCTGAAGATACATTTCTTTTGCGTTTCATATTAGTTTCACTCTAGATGAACACTGCCCTCTACTAAAACCAATTTTAATTAGTTATCGTATTCATATAATGATTATTCATTATTCCTCACGTAAACTATTTATATCAAATTATTTATTATTATCAATCATACATATATGTATTTATTTATTTATTAGTATTATTTTATATAGTTATTGTGCTACATTGATGATTATTAATATTATTTAATTTTGATAAATAACTGCTATTTATTTACTTCTTTATTTAGAAATTCTACATTATTCAATATGTATGTATTTATTTATTTTATTCTTTACCACTAATAGTTATTTTAAATTAATATACATATACATATTTATTGCAATTCTACCATTTTTATGTATTTTAATATGTTGTGAAGCGCCACGAACAATACTGGATGTGGCGCTATACCAAATGAAATATATTATTATTATTATACAAACAGTGGTGGTATTGAAAAATATATATTTCACGTTCAGTAACATTTGACCTTTAAATTCACGATCAATGACACAAAATCTGACCACTAATCGGATTCGCCGTGAAATTTTACATATATGGTCCAATTTACATGCTTTTATTCGGCAAGTAACGATTCGGCCAAAAATTGGCCTTGGCAAACCAGACATTTGGGTCGGCTGCTGTGTTGGCTGGTAGATGGCTGGCAGTGTATGGAGACTGACACATCCTTTCTCACACTATCAGTTCCAGTTATGACTATCATGACTGCCTGCTTGATTCAATTCATGGTGTATCTCCACGCCGGTCTATATTGGGCAAGGGTGTAACACTGTTTGGAATACATGCCTTCTCATTTCATCTCAGTCCCGAAACCGAAGGTCTTGGGGCACCACTGGTGGCTTTCGGGACAGCTCCGTCAATATATCTGACGTATGCACGTACGCACACGTGCATGCATGCACACCCGCACACGCTAGCATAGACTCTCGCACATGGGTAGGCACACATGCACGCGAGAGATGTCAGATTCCCGAACTGGGTTTAAAAAACACTCTTTACAATATTGAATTTTATTTCGGAGAACACACTCAAGATCTGTAGCTAGCTTCGTTCGTTTCATTTACTTACTTTGACCGCACAATTTATATGCAAACTGTGTCACGTGTATAACAAACAATAGACCGACATGGTGCAGTTGGCCTACAGTTTTATTTTTATGTTTCACCAAATGGTACATTGACAGATGAAAAAGTCACCGTCAGCAACCAGCCAGTAATTTTCTTTGTCCGAATCGACCTTTGGAAATGAGTGACAATTGACGACGGTGAGTAATCCGTGGAAAGAATCTGGAAGCTCTCCATGCAACCGCCTAACGATAGAGGAATTTAAAGCCGATGGGCAATGCTTCCTTCCGGTCGCGATCTTGTTCACATATCGAAATCGTCGCAAAGCCATCCACCTGACGTGGTAAGTCCCACAGGTTGTCCGTAAGGGAATACTACTAACAATAATAATAATAATAAAACGTTACTTTAACACCATCAAGTCCAATGTGTTTAATTTGCGAGTTCGTTAGCGCAGGATGACACTACAATGGCAGTTATCCGGAGCTAACGCTCGACTCAACTTGAAAACCGTCGACGATCTCGGGGTTAGTCGGTGTCAGCCCGATGTATTCGAAAGTTTCCAAGTTTACGCGATTATGACGTCACGCCGGCTCGAGCTTAGCGCACTCGGTGTCAGTCGGTGTAGCATATACATTGCAGTCGGGTATGTCTGGTCTGGTCTGGTCTGGTCGGACGAAAAGTGCTAGTGTATCCCAGCCATTACGGGTCGCATACGTACGTTTGCTGAATATTACCTAGCTTTGAACAGTTGTTCACAACGTCTTACGTGTTTTCTATGAATGTTCCAAGACAAAGCTATGTAAACCGTTCACTGTAATAAGTTTTCATCGAAACGGTTATACACCTCGTGGAGTTTCTGTTTGTTGTTGTTTTTTCCGTTTGTTGTCTAAAGTTATGATTTCAGATCTGAGGTCAAGCCTTCGAAATCGGCGCACTGTTTCGTCCCGAAACTATTAAATGTCAACAACAAACAAATTGGTTCTTTAAAAAACATTTAGGCAGTTAGTTTGTTATAACAGATAGAGTTTACACACTATATATAATTACGAAAATAACGTACATAAAACCTCCTGTTAACAAATTAGCCCACGATTCCTTCATGGGGTCGTAGGTGTCAGCCGGTCAAAACGGATTTGCTGTCATAATGATATCTTTACTGACGCGCTCATTGCTTTATCATCCAGACAGAAATCATGCGATTTCTTCCAGAAATAGTGCATATACACTGTAATTATAATCGAGGAAAGTTAACGTTTTCCTCTTAAACGGCTTGAACTTCGAGAGCCAAACGTTTAGGGATTAATCTACGACCTCACGAATATGACGTAAGACCTAGATCTTTTCAAAATGCCCCGTATATGTCAATATTCTTACCTTTTAAGGGGTAAATCAGTTGTTCGGAACGCACGGTGCGCGTAATACGTAAAACGTAACTTAACAATCGCAGGAACCACGCGCGCGGCAAATACTTCGAGAAAACGGCCCCGGTGTCATGGACTTGGCAACATGAAGTAAATCAGCGGTTCCCAATCTTTTTCTCACCGCGTACCCCCTGAGGTTTGAGACTATCGTCAGGGTACCCCATAATTTTAACATAAAATATATATACTTTATAAGGAACAATATTCTACATTAAGTTTACGATAACACATAATGTTATTAAAGATACAAACACAATTATACACCAAATTTATAATAAGAAATATTTAAAAACTAAAAGGATGAACTAGCCTTTTCCAAATCAGGGATTCAATTCCGGAAACAGTTTTGGACAGGCAGATTCGGAGATCATCCATGAGATAGAGGCATGCTCGAAGTTTAGTTTTTATGCTGAACAACGCCGAGAATCCGTGTTCACATAAATAGGTCGACAGAAAATCAACAATGCCCCCAACCCCATACGGGCGCAGCATCCAGATTCGAATAGGACCAGGGATGGGTCAAGTACATGCACAGTGTACTTAAGTACAAGAAGTATTTTCAATTTTGCCAAGTCCAAGTACAAGTACTCGTCTAAAAAATACAGGCAAGTACAAATATAAATACTTTATGAAAAACTCAAGTACAAGTACAAAGTACAAAACATTTTAGTCACATACTGTTAAGTACATGGAACGCTACATTTCAACATATCTGAGGTTCTGAACAGATTGCAGTTGTCTACTATTCAGTTATTATTTTAAGCCAAGGCAATTATGTCTACCACAAAAGTCCGCACAATACAAATGAACTGGTGGTTTCCGAATATCTCAAGCCACTATAACTGATCAAGAAATCAGTTAGTGTCAAATCTCAGCTGACATGCCTGTAAGTGCCTGTGCTTCTACTCTTCCCCGCACCATCAATTATGTTTCATGTTATGAAGCTTTGTGCAAAATAAGAATAAATATACAGTAATATTCACTGTAGTCAATGTTTTTTAATTCTTCAGATAGAGACAAATACATAACGAAAACATAAGCAGTACTTGGGAAAGTACTTGCCAAGTCCAAGTACTTTGACGGTCAAGTACAAGTCCAAGTACTGCACTCAGCAAAATGGCAAGTACAAATACAATTCTAAGTACAGTACTTGTTTTACTTAAGTACACAAGTACTCAAGTACTCGACTACTTGAAACCATCCCTAGATAGGACACGTCCATCTTTAGACGAGAACGTGGCCAGAGGAAGATGTTCAACCGCATCATGGAAGACGGTGCAGTTAATCACAACCTCCAAACAGTCCATCTAACTAGCATACCGTCTGCTAAAGATATTGCACCTGGACTGATCTCACAGCAAAGTTGTATCTTTTGCGTGCAGATTCGTTAGTTAGTTTGAAATTATGTATTACATTGACGACAGATACGGGTGCCTGCACATGCTGCCCCATGTTTCCTTTCACAACTTCTTCATCACCAAACGCTGCGTTGAGATTATCAGACATGTTGAAGTTTAAGTAGTTGGCGTTGCCCTCCTACAACTCCAGCTTCACGATGAATGCTCGTGCTTTAACTTAGCCAGCTTCAAGACTTAGCCTTTTTCCTATAGTTTCTCCACGAATTTTCGAGACTTTGCCTTATAGAAGTGGTCAAACAATTCGGCAATGTCATCGTTAGTTCCATGTTCTCCATGACAGTGAATAGACCGCGGTGTGGAAGAGCTGCATCTCTTGGTCCTCATACAACTCTTGGAAAAAACAGAATCGAGCATCAAGAGCGTTGGATTTGGTGATATTTACATATTGACAACACCATCAAGGTATGCTCTTAGCTATGGTGGGACTACCTCATGCGAGAGCGTATTGATTGATAATACAGTGAGGTATTTTTGAATGGTGAAACATATCACCTCTTTCATTCACTCGGGGAAAACGAAAAGAATAAGCAGCATACCGTCCAAGCACACGCGCGCACATCGTTCCACGATAATCCTTCGGCCTCAAAATATTTGGAGACTTTTTGGAAGACACCCACGCATTTCTTAGTGAATTCTAAGGGATGAAGTCTCCTTGAAATCTCGTTCTAGAAATATCCGTCTTTGGTGCAAAGCGCGACCACGGGTAGCACTCAAGATCGCGAAATCCCCCGGGGGTACACGTGCCCCAGTTTAGGAACTAGTCTCAGCAACGAACGATTTAGGTTGGACAAAAATGTTAACAAAGCTTTCTCGCCTGAAATGGGTTCGTTGGTGGTATGTCTCACCACCAAAAAAAACCCATCGGAATCCACCCACGGCGAAACCTCTTTTTCGGCTCAAATCCAAGATGGCCGACATTATACATGGTATAATATTCAAATGGACCTAATTTTGGAACTAAGCAACATAAAAACACGTTTGATGTGTCATTTCCAACTTTAGGATGTCCATTCGTTTGGTGATACTCTGGAGGTCGTTAGAGGTGCGATAAGGTCAAGGCAAAATTTGATAAAATAATCTGAAAAATAAGCTGGATTCGAACCAAAATGGCATGGCTTTGCAACGAAATGAAGTTACAGACACATATTTAGGTGTCATTGCAAACAAGGTTACTATCCCTAATCATTTAAACCATATTTTACAGGTGATTATAGTTCAAAGTCACGTTTTAATGTCAATATATGCATATTGTCTATTTACAATCCTATTTGATCCTGATCAACATCCCGGTCACCGTCACCCTGGCTCTCCACTTGTGTCGCATTCAAGCATGTGATGCCCTTGCACTGGCCACATGCTGGTGTGCACTGCAGTCCATTCTTACGGCAGGCGCATGTTTCCTTATCGCAGTGACCACCGCAATTGCTTCGAATTATCTTGAGGAGTCTCTCTGGTGCCGCAGGCTGAGACATTCTGATAGGCTCGAGACCACCAAAAGATGCTACCCAACACCAAAGTTCAGGGGAGATATCGTTGCCACGCCATCCCTGCACCTGATAAGTTCGATGGCTATGGAAGGCGGCTGCATCATTCGTTGGCGGTTCGGTAGCTACCTTCAGCAGGAACTTCGTCTCCCATGAGTTGAGGCTTAATGATGTGGTGCACCCTTACATCACCAGCAGGGCATCATCTCCTGCCTTTTCGGTGTCCTCTTTCGAGGAAGATGGAGACATGGAGACGGATGTGGACTTTTTCAGTGCTGCATAATTCGTGAGAACGGTCACTTTGCCAATTCCATATGGCCTTAGCGTGGTATCACACTCACTCACTAAGAGCGTGCAGAAAGAGCAAAGCTTCTGAGAGGGCTGGATCCATATTCTTCTTCAATGTAGTGATGCATACCGTCTATTTCGATGTCACCATGTACAGGTTATCACTCTTATCTGTGGCATCAGCATGATGTATCATGGGTTGAAGTACGTCTGAATCTTCTACGACAACAGATGTTGGCGTTTTCTTTGCAGAAAAGCATGCCAACATACATATTTTGTAGTCTGCATCCCTTTCTGCTTTGACCATATGCTCTGCAAGGAGGTTGATGATGCCTGCTTGTCTGATGTGTTAGCAAGGAAAGCTAATTTGCTCATGGTTAAACGCATCTCTGCGTAAACTGAGACTGAAGCACCAACGTCGTTCCCTCTCCTACGACGATGGGCTTCGTCCTTAGTGCTGGAGCCGTGATATCCATCAAACACAATCAACGCACGGATATACATAGCACAGATCTCGGCATAGGTGGAGTGCTTGGGCCATGAGAACTTGTGGAGCAATCCTCCCCATCTTGGTTTCGTTTCGCAGATAGTTGTCAACAACTTTGATCAGCGCATCTATTTCCTCAGGATCGTCTTTCAGTTTAGTACGCGCATCCCGAATCAACTGCTTTACATTCGAGGTGAGCGTAACGATAAGTGGCTGTTGCTTTGACGATGTGATAGAGTTGTTGCCATAAAGTGCATAGAGTTGCCGTTGGAGCGATCTCTTGGAGTATACTTCACCACTGCCGGCTTGATTGTTCATGATTTCATGAAGTTCGTCCAAAGTTATCGTCTCGTCATCATTGTGTTCAAGGTATTCAGTGACACGCATCAATGCCGATTTCTTCACTTCATCAAGTGCTCCGCTAGGACGTCCTCGTTTTTCGGGAGGTGCTCCATCCTTGATGATAAATAGCGCATCGAAATCCAAATTACGGGGAGACATAAAGTATTGGAAGCGTCTAAATAATAATAAATTACCTCTTCTGCCGGTAGATCGTTAATGCATTTAATGCATGCGAGTGTATGTGAGACAGCATCAGCCCATCGGAGTTTCTGGGCTGAGGCAGATTCACCATCATGTTTACATTTACGCATCTATTAGTATCGCCTGACATTTGTGTGGGTTCTGCGACACGTTTCGTGCACATATTTTCTTTCCTTTTCGTCAAATGCATGAATAAGGATGTGGTTCTCTGGATTGAGTTAACTGCGTTTGAGAGTAAACCCGTTGATCGCAGCAAGACCTTTGCGTCCCACGCACGCATAATCTTTCACAGTGAATGTTATATTCTCCTCCCACAGTAAACAAATGGCATCTGGACTAGCCGATGCCATCGCAATCACATTTCTGAAACAAACAAATACCATAATGATTAAGATTTAAAAACACTTCGGAAACTATTTCAGCATAGTAGGCACTTCAACTATAAATTAAATATCATGCATCATCTAAATTTTTGTGAAATTTCAAAAAGAAAGTGAAACTTCGAATCACCGTGGATAAGACGCCCGCAATGAATGAGGTAAATGACCTATAAAAGAGCGCAACGACGAGTTGAAACAAAACGCTACCCAAACGTAACGGCTTTGCCTGGCATGGAAAATCTCGCGGTCGGCAAGTTTTGTTGAAGTGCCCATGTATAGTCGGAACAATGAAGTGATCGTAGTCAATGGTTGGAAATGACACATCAAACGTATTTCTAGGTCGATATACACCATTTTGGCCAATTTCGGTACATTTTGACGTTGACCTTGACCTTATCACATGGCCGTGACCTCTAACGACTTCCAAAGTGTCACCAAACGAATTAACATCCTAAAGTTAGTTGGAAATGACACCTCAAACGTGTTGTTATGTTGCTTAGTTCCAAAATTAAGTCCATTTGAATGTTAGACGCTTTCGGCCTCTTTTTCAGCAGAAAAAGAGGCCATGAGTGGATTCCGGTGGTTTTTTTTTAGTGGTGAGACATACCACCAACGAACCCATTTCAGGTGAGAAAGCTTTGTTAAAATGTTTGTTCGACCTCTATGGACCGCGATCATTTTGTTGCTGCGACTAAACCGCTGAAGTAGATACTGACACAATAATGCTTATGTCTACCCTCATGCCAATGACATAGCAATACGAATATTACTTAACAATTCTACATTATTACGACTAGGGCCAATTGATGGACGTTAACTTTCTCTTCGACCTTCGTCATTTTTAGCAAACAACGAGTATCTGCGATTGCGTTATGGCTTATGGTGTTAATGTAACGATGCTCTGTGTCTTCTAACATTACTATCACGATTGTCAATTGCCAATGATCCCGCCATTACTAAATATAAAGGAAAGATAGGCGAATTGTGTGTGTGTGTGTGTGTGTGTGTGTGTGTGTGTGTGTGTGTGTGTGTGTGTGTGTGTGTGTGTGTGTGTGTGTGTGTGTGTGTGTGTGTGTGTGTGTGTGTGTGTGTGTGTGTGTGTGTGTGTGTGTGTGTGTGTGTGTGTGTATGTGTGTGTAAGATCGGAGACAATGAATAGAAAACGGGGAGTCAATCACCATCAGCATACATCACCACTCAATTGTCTCAGAAAGAAAAAACCAACAAATCTCCAAAATTAGCGTATTAATAATATTGACGTGTATATTCTTATATCACCTACTGTGTATTAGAACATGCACGTTATATGATGATATCACAGTGATCATAGTGTTGCTTTTCTTAATTATATGTAAGGCCTATTTAGTAGGTAATTTTTATAATTAATAATATTCTCGTTCGGTTTATTCAGTAAACATAAATGATGATGATTGAATGCATCAATGAGCGAAATGCCATACACGTGTCTCGATATGACAACTGCACCAGTTCACATAACCGCTAGGCTATCTTTAGGTGTCATGTATCGTTATGTGGGCTATCGTTAGGTGCCATGTGTCGTTATGTGGGCTATCGTTAGATGTCATGTATAGTTACGTGGGCTATCGTTAGGTGTTATGTATCGTTATGTTGGCGATCGTCGGCTTTCACATAATAACAATAACATATGTATTTATGTTGTAATTACATAACAATCAACAACTCCCCAGTTTTAAAAGGCTGATAGTTTAATGTTTGGGAAACAATAAAGGCACAATGCACTGTCTGACAAGAATATATCAATATTTATTTGTTCAACTGCGCCATTAAAAGTTGTTCAAGAGAATAATCATTATCAGCATGAACACATTCATACGTTTTTGTTAAATTATAAACATAATATAGAATATTGATTTAACTACCTAAGAAGCCGGTATCACAATGTAAAAAAGTCAGCAGCGCCTGCACCCTCCTACACATAGGAGCATATCTAGAAATAAGCACGTAAACAACGCATGCACATACGCTGGCACGCACATATGCACGCACACTTACGCACACACACATTAAAGGGAAACAAAAGGCTTTTCTGGGCATACGCATCTAAAGGAGTTAATATAAACTAACAATTAGCAGCTACCATCAACGATTATTATTCTTGTTGTAGAGAGTTGATCTAAATTACACTGACAGCGCCATGTGATAGAGGGTCTGACGTCACCAATGCATACTCTTCCAAGTTCGTCAATCGCCAACTGAGAACCTTATACTAGTTTGCATTGCTCAGTAACCCATACATCTCAGCTATCTGTTTAATTGCTTTTTAATGATGTTTTCTCAGCTGATTTTGCCACTTTCAGTGAAGTAGGGTCTAAGTTTGTTATGTACATCGTGATCTGATTATTTCAACAGCTGGCACGCGACACAGCAGTGTAAAACGATTTTCATCATCGAACTGGTATATAAGTAGGTATATATAGAAGAAAACGAGCATTCGATGCATCACAACAGGGTCCGGACAAAGAAGCTCTATTGGTTAAGCATTGGTCATGACATATCCATGTGTCAGGCGTCGGGAACTGTGATATTTTACTATAATCTCCCACTTTGAAATTAAATACTGAGTAAATCACAGGCGTGATATTGTTGATTGAAGTTGCAAATGATTAGGTTGTATTAACTCCTTACAGGCATATATGCCCAAACAAGTGTCTTTTGTTTCCTTTTAAACATCGTATGTATTGTTTTCAATGTATCTATAAACAATAGTATAAGCTTTTCCGTTGGTTCGTCTTTTTGCAGTTGCGTTAAGTTGCAACTTTAAGCACTGATATTCGCTAGGTCCGTATGTTGCTCTAGGCATGCACTGATATCGAATTAACACTGGCTAGCACGTCCATCTAGGCATGCACTGATATCGAATTAACACTGGCTAGCACGTCCGTCTAGGCATGCACTGATATCGAGTTAACACTGGCCATGACGTCCGTCCAGGCATGCACTGGTATACGTTCCTCTAGGCATACACTGATATCGCGTTAACACTGGCCAGCACGTCCGTATAGCCATGCACTGATATTGAGTTAACACTGGTCAGCACGTTCCTCTAGGCATACACTGATGTCGAGTTAACACTGGCCCGCACGTTCCTCTATGCATGCACTGATATCGAGTTAACACTGGCCAGCACGTCCGGCGACGACAGCAACGTGTGGTCGAACACCGACGTACACCCAGCGACAGACGACGTCTGACCGTAGCCCGCGTCGTGTGTGGCGTTCACCTCATCAGTGTCCGGCTTGAAGGTAACGAAGGAGTTGCGTGCGGGGCGAGTGCCTGGCACGCTCGGACTGTCGATGTAGCTCGCCCTCCCCTTATCGAGGGTCGTCTCGCTGTCTGTCGAGCGATGAGCGTTGCACCTTAGCTCCACCATGTGTATGTAGCCAGGTTCGTGGGGAACGTCGACGGGGCGGTAGTGGGGACAGCCGGGCTGACTCACTACCCAGTGCTCCTCCACGCCACCTTCCGAATTATCTACATTCTTCTGGCCAACAACCCAGCGAGGTCGTCGCCTCCCGCTTTGTTGTCTGCATCACGTGACACCAACGAGTAGTTGCCAAATCAATCATATAAGGACTTACTCTGTCATAATGGCATTTACTGTAACGTGTGCATTTTTAGCATGCTATCTTTTAAGGACTCAATACATTTTGATAACTGACTTAGTCGGTGTAGATGTGAGTAACAAGATTAGTCAAATGCAAATATTATCATAAACTTTCTTTATCAATAGGGTCAATTGATTAAATTGAGATAATTCGTTACAAGTGTTTCCTAAGCTCGATTGTTCCTCATCGCGTTTAAAATTAATTTTGCAAACATTAACACCAACCTATAGCATCTACTACAGCATAATTATTACGACGTTTGTGTAACTTTGTTTACGTAGTTTTAGTACACTCGTCATACACACTATCGGATAATTATTACTTACTTGCTATTACACGTACAAATAAATCAAGGAATTCTCGAATTTGCCGATAGTGCAATTTCAACTTAATCTCATGGTGTTATCATGTGCGATCTAGTCGGCGAGAGGCTGAAGTCACGTGACTGCCAAGTTCAACTGGTTGGAAGCTAAATGTCAGCCACACTTTTATATATAACAATCATAACGATTTCTTTTGACGATTACAAAGCATGCATGACTTTATTAAATAGATTGCGCACATTACTTAAACTATTCACACACTACACATCTGGATATTAAAAAAATAGATTCGCGATGGACAAATAAGCTGAGGAAACATGTCGACTGATATAATGAAATAGGGTATAACGAGTGTTTTTATGCTTACCTTTTGTACACAAAGATCGTAGTTAGCAATGCTACCCCGGTGACGACGCCAAGTAGGACACCTGTGCAGACGGCCATGAATAACGCTATAAATAGAAGGCAAATAATAGTTGTATTCGACATTAACTGGAACGAATGATGTTTAGATAAAAGACCATGCAAGGCGGCCTTGACTAAAACGTGCGTGGTCTTTCTCCGGGGATGGACTATAATCCATTAGGCTATAATCCTCTACAGAAGTTCAATCTCATAAATATTCTGCTGGCATACCGTGTCAGTTTAAGTAATGAAGTTCCCAACTTGTATTGTTTTGTGCCTGACGTTGTTTTCAAAAGTTAGTATCTGTTATACTATCAGCATAATTTAGGACAAATCAAGTTTGCTCTATGCAAAATCCAATGTGAATAAGTTAATAAAATACATTTTTCATACATTTTATTATCATTTGTGAAAACAGTAGACAATACTTTTTCACATTTTGGTACAAAAGAGATTGTCTCATAAGTTCGCAAAAACCGAAAATGTTATTAATTTAGCACATAGTTAACCCTTCCCCACCAGTACGTGTAGGACTTGCGAGTTGTAAATAAAAAAAAATTACTATTAGCTTCAATTTATTGTAACATATGTTTCACTCACTAGGGGGCGTCACTGCAGCAATTTCGTTCCATGAGATAAGTGGTGACGATCAAACACACCTACTAATGTTGGACTTTGCGAACTTATGCAAGTACCCCAAGAAGAAGTGGTATTTAATACATTTACGAGTGCAAGAATACTATACTTACCGACTGATGGTGTGCTTCTCTGTGAATATCTTTCAATTACCACTGGATTCACTAGAATGAAATATAAGGGAAATGTGAATACTATTGACTGGAACTACATAACAGTCGTATTTGTGATTGTATATGCAGCAACAGTGTTTCATTAAGAATAAGTAGTAACTGTTTAGAAAGTGTACACATATAATACAACTGTCACACTTAAGACACCGGTGGCAGTGGCATAGCACAATTCTACTATAATCTACACATCGCTTTTAATAGTTTTAAATTTTAATTCCTTTATTATAACATTTTCTTCTTGAAACTACGGCTATACTTGTCTTCACCTTGACTGTGTGTACAACGTCAACACTCACCCTAGCAGCGTGGACAACGTCAACACTCATCCTAACAGAGTGTACAACGTCAACACGCACACTGACGGCGTGTACAGCGTCAACACTCATACTGACGGCCTGTACAATGTCAACACTCTCCCTGACGGCGTGTACAACGTCAACACTCATTTTGACTGCGTGTACAACGTCAATACTCACCCTGAATGCGTGTACAACTTCAACACTCACATTGACTGATTGTACAACGTCAATTCTCACCCTGACGGCATGTACAACGTCAACACTCACCTTGCCTGCGTGTACAACTTCAACACTCACCTTGACTGCGTGTACAACGTCAACACTCACCTTGACTGCGTGTACAGTTACTGGCGAAGCCGAGCCACATGGTTCCTACACATGTCAGTCGCCAGGTCTCGGCCGTGTCGTTGCAATAGATCGTCGCCTCATGTTCCTCGATCACTGTCCACGCGTTGGCTACGGGGGGCGGATCAGCGCATCCTGTCACTGTCAAACAGAAAGTGTGCATACTT